>JASAMW010007287.1:0-10716 GCA_030247985.1 Epsilonema sp. ZAB3_2
CCTTGCTTTATCTCTTCGCTTTCATCATTGTCCAGTTCTCCTTCAAGTTTGGACACCTTGGCCTGTATTTGTTGCATGAGGTTATCTTCATATGATGCTGTCATTATTTTCTCCATCCAGTAATATCTTTCTGCCATTGTTTTGAGCAAGCAGTCGAACAGTGTGCTGCCAAGGAAGTTTTCAGCAGCATGCACTATGGATATATACCCAGTTTTCCCATCTGCTACTCTTTTATTGTGAATGTGTTCAACTGCACGTCTGATGAACAAGCTCCAGAAATCATCCCCTTCCTCTTCTTCTTCACTATTGTCACTTTCAACTTGTTGTGTTTCTGTGCCTTTACTGACACTTGGCATGTTCACTGATGAAGCCATACTGGGTGCTGTTTGGGACAGTGAAAGCACTGATGCAGGAACTGCTATTTCACTGCTTACATTGGAGATGGAATCAGCTGGTGTCACATCCCTATTTTCATTGTAGACCTCAGGATGCATGTTTGAAACATGCCTGCTGTAAGAATATTTTGTGACACTCCTACAATAACGTACCTTATTTAGTATAGCCTACGATTACTAGTCTGATCACCCCTTGCTCACGAAATTACCATATTTGATTTCCCTAACCCAAACTGTCGATGTTAGAGGTAACCTGTGCTGTTTTGTCAGTTCGGTTCGTTTGCTCACCTTGCGTGTGGTGGAGTTCTGCCTTGTAAAACCTTCTTTCTTTTACCTGCCTACCGAAGTCTAGTCAACTCAGCGCTATCTATCTTTCACCGTTAGGTGCCTGATAGCTCTGGGCCCGCCTCATCCACCTTAGGTGTGGGCCGCTCCACACGAGCCAGGCACCGGCTCGCCACATGGAGCCCACACGAATCTACTTTTTCTAGAGCGCTCGGGTCGGCTTTTTGTTGCCACCTGTTTGCGCTAACAGCTGTGTTGGCTTGACTTCGCGTTAGCCCTCAGCTTGCCTTTGGCCGGGCTTGACTTTTGTCGCCCTTTTGCCATGAGCGTCGTCCGCTTGTTTTGCGGCTGCTCTTGTGTTGGCAGAATGCCATCGGCAGTGGTGGAGTGCTGCCCGAATTTGCATTCCTTGCCGCCGTTGCAAACCGGCCTCAAGTTTATGTAGTGAGAGCTATGTCTCATGTCGCGGGCTGATCCGTCGGCTTCTTTTTTTGCCGTTCGTTTGTTTGGTCCGATCTAGCCCATGGCACTTTGCCAGCGTCCGCCATCGACTGGCGTGACTACTGATGTATGCATAAAGACAAGACACACACACGCAATGTACAACGTACGCACTGTACATAACTTTGTTGTTTGTGTACGCAAGCTGACGCATCTCATCCTCTTGCTCTCTATGTTCATGTGTTCCAGCCGCGTGCGCCAATGTTTTCATGTGTACGACGTACTTCTGTCGTGTTTTCTGCTTGGAGCTGGTTTGTCTGGTTTGGCGTAGCCCTAGTACACTCTTGCACGTTCGTACTAGTGGGGCAATGCTTTGGCGTCTCTGCGCCTGCAGGAGGACGACTCTCTTCCAGGGGACTATCAACCCACACACCAAAAACAATTTTTTTACCACGCCACCAACAGAACACGACACCTGATGTATTCACCTTTGGTTCTTTTGCTTCGAAGTTTGGTGCTTGCTGGGTTGTCCATCTCGGCTGCAGTTTTGATTGTGGTTTTGGAAAGAAAAGAAGAGAGAGGCTCTCCAGAACTATGGGAGGAATAGATTTTGATGGGGCGGGAAACCACATTCTGAGCTAGATAGAAGTAGCACCTGCATACAGCCAAAGGCAAAGAACAATGGGATACATCAGGTGTCGTTTGCGTGTGTGGCGTTGATCAGTCACCTGGAAAAGAGAGCGCACTCTGCAAAAGGCACGCAAAAGACGCAAAAGCATCCTGCCACCAACAAATAGTACGTAACGTCAAGAGAAGTAACAGGCAACGCCAAACACAGAGCAAACCAGCTCACAAAAGCAGAAAACACGACAGAAGTACAGTACGTACACATGAAAACATTGGCGCACAATGACCGGCTGGAAACACATGAACATAGAGAGCAAGAGGATGAGAGTCAGCCTGGTCATGCAGCCTACATAAGTACGTACACAAGACAACAAAGTTATGTACAGTAGGTACGTACAGTGTGTACATGTGCGATGTCGTGTGTCTTGTCTTTATGCATACATAGTAGTCACGCCAGTCGATGGCGGACGCTGGCAAGTTGCCATGGGCTAGGTCGGACCGAACAACAAAAAAAGAAGTTGACGGATCAGCCCGCGCAGAACAGCTCTCTCTACATAAACTTGGAGGCCGGTTTGCAACGGCGGCAAGGAATGCAAATTCGGGCAGCACTCCACCACTGCCGATGGCATTCTGCCAACCCAAGAGCAGCCGCGAAACAAGTGGACGACACTCATGGCAAAAGGGCGACAAAAGTCAAGCCCGGCCAAAGGCAAACTGAGGGCTAACCCGAAGTCAAGCCAACACAGCTGTTAGCGCAAACAGGTGGCAACAAAAAGCCGACCCGAGCGCTCTAGAAGAAGTAGATTCGTGTGGGCTCCATGTGGCGAGCTGGTGCCTGGCTCGTGTGGAGCGGCCCACACCTAGGTGGATGAGGCGGCCCAGAGCTATCAGGCACCTAACGGTGAAAGAGAGATAGCGCTGAGTTGACAAGACTTCGGTAGGCAGGTAAAGAAAGAAAGGTTTACAAGGCAGAACTCCACCACACGCAAGGTGAGCAAACGAACCGAACTGACAAAACAGCACAGGTTACCTCTAACATCGACAGTTTGGGTTAGGGAAATCAAATATGGTAATTTCGTGAGCAAGGGGTGATCAGACTAGTAATCGTAGGCTATACTAAATAAGGTACGTTATTGTAGGAGTGTCACAAAATATTCTTACAGCAGGCATGTTTCAAACATGCATCCTGAGGTCTACAATGAAAATAGGGATGTGACACCAGCTGATTCCATCTCCAATGTAAGCAGTGAAATAGCAGTTCCTGCATCAGTGCTTTCACTGTCCCAAACAGCACCCAGTATGGCTTCATCAGTGAACATGCCAAGTGTCAGTAAAGGCACAGAAACACAACAAGTTGAAAGTGACAATAGTGAAGAAGAAGAGGAAGGGGATGATTTCTGGAGCTTGTTCATCAGACGTGCAGTTGAACACATTCACAATAAAAGAGTAGCAGATGGGAAAACTGGGTATATATCCATAGTGCATGCTGCTGAAAACTTCCTTGGCAGCACACTGTTCGACTGCTTGCTCAAAACAATGGCAGAAAGATATTACTGGATGGAGAAAATAATGACAGCATCATATGAAGATAACCTCATGCAACAAATACAGGCCAAGGTGTCCAAACTTGAAGGAGAACTGGACAATGATGAAAGCGAAGAGATAAAGCAAGGAATAATTGATACAGCTTGGGATAAATACAAATTCTTAATCAGAAGAAAAGTACAACAGAATTTGGGAGAACTGGAACCATTGGTTGCTGTTAACTCTGATGATGAAGAAGAAGAAGATGAGGAACAAATGAAGACATGATCATTGCTGAATGACTGCACACAAAATAAATAACCTGAAATACATACATACATACATACATACATACATACATACATACATACATACATACATACATACATACATACATACATACATACATACATACATACATACATACATACATACATACATACATACATACATACATACATACATACATACATACATACATACATACATACATACATACTGTGACCTCTGCTCTTGGTAGAAAAGTTTACGATCAAACACCACTGGATGCAAGAAGCGGTAAAACAGAAGACTGAGAAAACAGGCAAGAGTAGTCACGAAAACAAGAGTGCAACGCAACGAGCGAGGTCAAACACGTATGCAAAATCAACAACAAAGGGGGTGCTAGACTAATAAAACCATATGTAGGAATTTGCATTATGTACATTATTGTCACTGTGTCACATCCCCCGCTAAAAGCTGAAGCTCCAGCGAAGACTAAAACTAACACAGACACATGACAATAAGACTACACTAGGTACATACGTACAGAAAGCAAAAAGGTAAAACCGCATCTCGTCTTGATTTTCTTATCCGCTTCTTTCTTCTTGATCTTGATAAGACGGGAACCTGCGGGACTCTTGTAAAACCTTGCTTGAATCGTCGATAAAGCAGAGCGTGGAGAAGGACCAGATGAGGCGGCGGCTGATAAGACTGGCGGCAAAGTCCGTCTGGTGGTGCTGGTCAAACGGCAGGTAAAACGCAGCGAAACAGCTCGGGCCAAGGGCGCGCAGGTGTCCGTCAATCAGGCGAATGGTGACCATCTCCGGTCCGGTTGGGGCGACACTGCGCTCGGAATGTCCTGCCGAATAAATCAGCCCAACCCTTGGACAATCCACCGAGCGCCAAACAGCCGACCAGGTTGTAGAGTATACAGTTCTTGGTCCTGGTGCACTCGCCATGTGACGCTCTGCTCTTGGTAGAAAAGTTTACGATCAAACACCACTGCACGCAAGAAGCGGTAAAACAGAAGACTGAGAAAACAGGCAAGAGTAGTCATGAAAACAAGAGTGCAACGCAACGAGCGAGGTCAAACACGTATGCAAAATCAACAACAAAGGGGGTGCTAGACTAATAAAACCATATGTAGGAATTTGCATTATGTACGTTATTGTCACTGTGTCACAATACATACATACATACATACATACATACATACATACATACATACATACATACATACATACATACATACATACAGGGTGTCCCATAATAAACTCCGGGGCTTTCCGCGGTAATAACTCTCGAGCTAAAGCTCAGATTTCAATGCGGTTTTTTGCATTATGTAGCCAAGGCTTCAACTTAGAGGCAGGCAAAATTTCATGATTCTACTTCACTTAGAACTGGTTCAAAATAGCTACATTCTCTAACCCCCAATTTCCATGGACTTTTCCCCCAAATAAACAAATTTCGGCACATTTTCTGGCACAGTTACTATCAACCCCTGCCAATTTTGCTCTAAGTGGTTCATAGCAATCCACATGGCAAGAGAACTTGATGTGTGGACGTTAGTTCAAAGTCTGGAAGCGTAAATACAAATTTGAGTTAACTTAAAACCGCAATTCTACAGTACTGAGGAACAAACTGCAATAACGGGACCAAAATTTTGAAGGTTAATAAAACAATAACCAATGAAGCTACGCAGATGAAATTTTGCAAGTATCTAAGTTGAAGCCTTGGCTACATAATAGAAAAAACCGCATTGAAATCTGAGCTTTAACTCGAGAGTTATAAGTGCGGAAACCCCCGGAGTTTATTTTGGGACACTCTGTATGTATGTATGTATGTATGTATGTATGTATGTATGTATGTATGTATGTATGTATGTATGTATGTATGTATTGTGACACAGTGACAATAACGTACATAATGCAAATTCCTACATATGGTTTTATTAGTCTAGCACCCCCTTTGTTGTTGATTTTGCATACGTGTTTGACCTCGCTCGTTGCGTTGCACTCTTGTTTTCATGACTACTCTTGCCTGTTTTCTCAGTCTTCTGTTTTACCGCTTCTTGCGTGCAGTGGTGTTTGATCGTAAACTTTTCTACCAAGAGCAGAGCGTCACATGGCGAGTGCACCAGGACCAAGAACTGTATACTCTACAACCTGGTCGGCTGTTTGGCGCTCGGTGGATTGTCCAAGGGTTGGGCTGATTTATTCGGCAGGACATTCCGAGCGCAGTGTCGCCCCAACCGGACCGGAGATGGTCACCATTCGCCTGATTGACGGACACCTGCGCGCCCTTGGCCCGAGCTGTTTCGCTGCGTTTTACCTGCCGTTTGACCAGCACCACCAGACGGACTTTGCCGCCAGTCTTATCAGCCGCCGCCTCATCTGGTCCTTCTCCACGCTCTGCTTTATCGACGATTCAAGCAAGGTTTTACAAGAGTCCCGCAGGTTCCCGTCTTATCAAGATCAAGAAGAAAGAAGCGGATAAGAAAATCAAGACGAGATGCGGTTTTACCTTTTTGCTTTCTGTACGTATGTACCTAGTGTAGTCTTATTGTCATGTGTCTGTGTTAGTTTTAGTCTTCGCTGGAGCTTCAGCTTTTAGCGGGGGATGTGACACAGTGACAATAATGTACATAATGCAAATTCCTACATATGGTTTTATTAGTCTAGCACCCCCTTTGTTGTTGATTTTGCATACGTGTTTGACCTCGCTCGTTGCGTTGCACTCTTGTTTTCGTGACTACTCTTGCCTGTTTTCTCAGTCTTCTGTTTTACCGCTTCTTGCATCCAGTGGTGTTTGATCGTAAACTTTTCTACCAAGAGCAGAGGTCACAGTATGTATGTATGTATGTATGTATGTATGTATGTATGTATGTATGTATGTATGTATGTATGTATGTATGTATGTATGTATGTATGTATGTATGTATGTATGTATGTATGTATGTATGTATGTATGTATGTATGTATGTATGTATGTATGTATGTATGTATGTATGTATGTATGTATGTATGTACAGGTTATTTATTTTGTGTGCAGTCATTCAGCAATGATCATGTCTTCATTTGTTCCTCATCTTCTTCTTCTTCATCATCAGAGTTAACAGCAACCAATGGTTCCAGTTCTCCCAAATTCTGTTGTACTTTTCTTCTGATTAAGAATTTGTATTTATCCCAAGCTGTATCAATTATTCCTTGCTTTATCTCTTCGCTTTCATCATTGTCCAGTTCTCCTTCAAGTTTGGACACCTTGGCCTGTATTTGTTGCATGAGGTTATCTTCATATGATGCTGTCATTATTTTCTCCATCCAGTAATATCTTTCTGCCATTGTTTTGAGCAAGCAGTCGAACAGTGTGCTGCCAAGGAAGTTTTCAGCAGCATGCACTATGGATATATACCCAGTTTTCCCATCTGCTACTCTTTTATTGTGAATGTGTTCAACTGCACGTCTGATGAACAAGCTCCAGAAATCATCCCCTTCCTCTTCTTCTTCACTATTGTCACTTTCAACTTGTTGTGTTTCTGTGCCTTTACTGACACTTGGCATGTTCACTGATGAAGCCATACTGGGTGCTGTTTGGGACAGTGAAAGCACTGATGCAGGAACTGCTATTTCACTGCTTACATTGGAGATGGAATCAGCTGGTGTCACATCCCTATTTTCATTGTAGACCTCAGGATGCATGTTTGAAACATGCCTGCTGTAAGAATATTTTGTGACACTCCTACAATAACGTACCTTATTTAGTATAGCCTACGATTACTAGTCTGATCACCCCTTGCTCACGAAATTACCATATTTGATTTCCCTAACCCAAACTGTCGATGTTAGAGGTAACCTGTGCTGTTTTGTCAGTTCGGTTCGTTTGCTCACCTTGCGTGTGGTGGAGTTCTGCCTTGTAAACCTTTCTTTCTTTACCTGCCTACCGAAGTCTTGTCAACTCAGCGCTATCTCTCTTTCACCGTTAGGTGCCTGATAGCTCTGGGCCCGCCTCATCCACCTTAGGTGTGGGCCGCTCCACACGAGCCAGGCACCGGCTCGCCACATGGAGCCCACACGAATCTACTTTTTCTAGAGCGCTCGGGTCGGCTTTTTGTTGCCACCTGTTTGCGCTAACAGCTGTGTTGGCTTGACTTCGCGTTAGCCCTCAGCTTGCCTTTGGCCGGGCTTGACTTTTGTCGCCCTTTTGCCATGAGTGTCGTCCACTTGTTTCGCGGCTGCTCTTGGGTTGGCAGAATGCCATCGGCAGTGGTGGAGTGCTGCCCGAATTTGCATTCCTTGCCGCCGTTGCAAACCGGCCTCCAAGTTTATGTAGAGAGAGCTGTCTCATGTCGCGGGCTGATCCGTCAACTTCTTTTTTTGTTGTTCGGTCCGACCTAGCCCATGGCAACTTGCCAGCGTCCGCCATCGACTGGCGTGACTACTATGTATGCATAAAGACAAGACACACGACATCGCACATGTACACACTGTACGTACCTACTGTACATAACTTTGTTGTCTTGTGTACGTACTTATGTAGGCTGCATGACCAGGCTGACTCTCATCCTCTTGCTCTCTATGTTCATGTGTTTCCAGCCGGTCATTGTGCGCCAATGTTTTCATGTGTACGTACTGTACTTCTGTCGTGTTTTCTGCTTTTGTGAGCTGGTTTGCTCTGTGTTTGGCGTTAGCCCTAGTTACTTACTCTTGCACGTTACGTACTATTTGTTGGTGGCAGGATGCTTTTGGCGTCTCTTTTTGGCGTGCCTTTTGCAGGAGTGACGACTCTCTTTTCCAGGGTGACTGATCAACGCCACACACGCAAAACGACACCTGGATGTATCACCATTGGTTCTTTGACCTTTGGGCTGTATGCAGGGTTGACTACGTTCTATCTAGCTGCAGTATGAATGTGGTTTTAGCCACGCCACCATACAAAATTGCTATGTACCTACTGAGTTGGTCTGGCCCAGTAGTTCAGTGGCGGAAACTGGAGGGAGACCACTCATGTCAATTGTCTACTGCTTCTCATTGCTTTGGTTCTTTTGCTTCGCGATCAGTTTTTTGGTGCTTGCCTGGGATTGTGTACCCTTGGATCTCCTCGGGTCTGCCCAGTGCTTTCTGTATGGTGTGCGTCTTTTGTACAGTGTGTTTCTTTTGCTTAGTTGCGTTCGTTTCTGACCAGTTTGGTTCAAAGTTGGGCACGTCCCATTTCATCAATGAATGACCACAGCACTGTACATACTGCCTTTGGGTTTGTTCAAGTTCCGATTTTGTAGTGATCGTGTATTTCTGACCAAACCTGATTGTTTCTCTGGTTGTCTAACCTACCACACAACTTCCTCGTTTGGCCAGCTTGGAACTGTTGTATCGTGTGAGTGACTGCGAGCGAGAGTGCAATGTGTGACAGCGACTGGTCCCTTGTGTGACAGTGCTTGTGTGCCAGTGACACCATCACCAGGAGTGTGAAAGTGTGTCTCGTGTTTCTGTCCATTTTCTCTATATGGTCTAACCTGGACTAACACCCTGGCGCGATTTGCACTAACACAATTGGGAATGAAGCCATACCAGTCTTATGGTTTCTGTTCACACCGGTTGTTGCCCACTCACGCACCTGCATCGGGTTTTACTGGCTACAGTAACCCACTAATCCCTTCAACTGACCCCCTCACATCCCGTTGTCCACTGGTGTTTTATCAAGTGATCAAGGACTCAAGAGATGACTAACAAGTCGATTCCCCTGCCAAGCAAGATCAAGTAATATGAAGCATGAAAGAAACTTTTGAAGACCAAGACACCTCAAGCCGAGCGAAATCTGTTTTATCAACTGTATAGCTTATATTTTATGTAGGCGTAGCTCGTGCTGTATTGTGTAGTCGTGTCCTTTATGTTATGTAGCTTTATTTTATCTTCACAGGAGCTCAGCATAAAGGGCGGGGATGTGACACTCCTACAATAACGTACCGTATTTAGTATAGCCTACGATTACTCTGATCACCCCTTGCTCGCGAAATTACCATATTTGATTTCCCTAACCCAAACTGTCGATGTTAGGGTAGCCTGTGCTGTTTTGTCAGTTCGGTTCGTTTGCTCACTTTACGTGCGGTGGTGTTCTGCCTTGTAAACCTTTCTTTCTTTACCTGCCTACCGAAGTCTAGTCAACTCAGCGCTATCTCTCTTTCACCGTTAGGTGCCTGATAGCTCTGGGCCCGCCTCATCCACCTAGGTGTGGGCCGCTCCACACGAGCCAGGCACCGGCTCGCCACAATTTTGATGCAAATGCTCTTCCACATTTGTTGCATGGCACTTTCAGAAAGTTCATTGCCTCTTTGGTAGTGGAAAAGCAGTTACCTAAATTAGGGCTCAATAAGCAGGGGTGGATCCTGTGGTTAACATTACTGAAAATTGTTATTGTTCACCTTAGGGATAGCAACAAAGTTCACATAAATGGAAAGGGCAAACAGGGACAATAAAAAATCATACTGGTTAACAAGCAGGGCATACATAACATACCTATGGTTTGCTACTGCAAACTCTATTCATTGTACATCTGTGATTTGTGGGGGTGCGTGCACCTACCCAGGAAACAGTATCTATGTGTGCATGGTGTGCATGCAGTGCCCAAAAATATTGTGCACATACACAAAATGTAGAGGGAAAAAGCGTTTGCTTTATATACCACTTTTGGCTATTTTACTGCTGATGCCTCTATGGTGGTATGGTCTAAGGCCCGCACTCTTGAATCCAAAGGATCCAAGCTCGAGCCCCACACTGGCCCACAGATTGAAGATGAGAACAGAATCAGTGCGGGCCAGAAAATTGCTAAAATCTGGCGCGAAAAATTCAAATGACATGCTTGAGAACAGAGACGGACAAAAGTGGTGGGGGCCAGAAAATCGTCAAACTCAAATGGAGGACAAAGAAAATATGCAGCAGAGCAGATTCACACAGCAAAGAACACAGAGCACCAACACAAAGACTGTATAGATAGCAAGCACACAAGACATTTCAGTCATAAAGCCAAGGGTGCAAGCAGAAAGAGTCAAGTGTCCATCCTTAGCCCAGTCTCAGTAGGTTGGTCCCCCATCCCCACCTAATCTATCTCTCTCTCTCTCTCTCTCTCTCAGTTACAGTACCCGCTGGCATCTGTAGAGCCTAACACAATTAACTGGTCCAGTAATAACAAA
>JASAMW010007288.1:0-12612 GCA_030247985.1 Epsilonema sp. ZAB3_2
GTAGCATATTATTTGCAAATAAAATTTTGCAAAGTAAACAGAAAGCGCTATAGTATAAATTTAAATTCTGTGACCCATGCATTATATATCTCCGGTTCTCGCGACCGTAGAGCAAAGCGGTTAAAAATCTATCGATAACTTTAGCTCGGATTGAAAATAAAAAACCGCATGCGTCTACGTGCCCTCTGTGTCGAGAAATCGCCAAATTCCTTAAAGGGCAGATGTGGCAAAGATTTTCCATAGTGAAGGCGAGGATCGATTTTTCAAATTTCCTTCAGTCAACTTATGCAGTTTTTCAAGACGAATCGATTCAACCCACATGTCTCAACGCGATTTTGCCTCCTCGCAGAGAAAACCCACTTGTACAGCGTGTTTCGTAACGTTTTCGCGCAATTTATTGCGAAACGCCCTTTACAAGTGGGATTTCTCTGCGAGGAGGCAAAATCGCGTCGAGACAGTTGGGTGGGATCGATTCAGCATGTAAAACTGCATCAGTTCACCGAAGGAAATTTGAAAAATCGATCCTCGCCTTCACTATGGGCAAACTTTTCCGCATCCGCAAACTTTTTCATTAAAAGTAGCCTGATGCAGATTTTAAAAATAGTATCGGTGTTTCAAAAAATTTAAGCCCTAGTATATAATTTTGCAAAATTTGTATGTTTTTGACAATTTTTTGGTAGGTGTTAAATTTTTTGGATCCACGATACTATTTTTGAAATCTACACCAAATTTTACATAGGATAGGCTATTTTAATGAAAAAGTATTTGCGGCTTGTTCAGTTATGTTGAATAATCGAAAAAAAGTACATTTGTAGTACTTTTGGCGATTTCTCGACACAGAGGGCACGTAGGCGCATGCGGTTTTTTATTTTTAAACCGAGCTAAAGTATCGAGAGATTTTTAACCGCTTTGCTCTACGGTCGCTAGAACCGGAGATAAATAATGCATGGGTCACAGAATTTAATTTATACTTTAATTTCGGTTGTGTCACTTTGCAACACGGGATTTGAATTGCTGTAAGGTAATGTTACACTATGTAAACCGGCTGATTACAAGGTGACGCAAACAAATTTTGCATGACGGTGATGGCACAATGGGTGTCTATTATAATGTACGTGCATGGGCTTCGATTGTGATGGGCGTGTCAAGTAAAGCCCTATGTTGTTGTTATCGCCCGTATATTATAACTTCTGTGAGCTCAACCTCAACGATAAACATAAACGTCAATCAAATCAACATGCATGTGGACCACCTTTATCAATCCAGCCAGCGACATGCGTAATTTGACGCAGCGGTCTAGTAAGTACAGTAAGTATGTACGTATGTATGTACATATCTTTTGCGATGACACGTCACGCATGATAGATGAACGATGTCATTTGTTAGTGATAAGTTAATGTCACGCACAAGACAATACTCCTAACAAATGTATTGTATGTATGTACTGTAGTAGTCATTGCAGCGTGATTGGAGTCGAGGCTGGAAGAAAACCCCTGTACAATGCAATGCTGCAGAAATAAATAAGAAAGTCGCTTAAGGTGGATACGGAGTCTTTCCAAAATATAGGGCACTGGCACTTTATGAAACATCAAGGGAGGGTGACTGGATGAAACGTCAATGTACTCAGAGGCAACTTCTACTGTGGCATGAAACATCAATCTCACCAGTTTACCCATGAATTTCTACGACGTTTTCTTTCGTTGAACAGAGTATACCATAGTAAACAGGCTATATGAGGTCCTATATTCATCGATCTCTCCTGAGACAACTAGGGCGAGTTTGAAAACGGCAGAGTACTCATTTGAAAGAGCATCACCTGAACTTTTCAACAAGCGTCTGTGCGCCCCTTGAAACGGCCTGTGCATTGCGCAATCTTCGTTCAAACGATAGCCCAATATAAGGTTTTTCAGGAATAACTTTGCGTACAGGCAACGTAGAGGGGCGCCAGAGGTATCGATCGACTCGTCTCAGTGAGACAAATCAAATGGTATGCTGAACGATGAAAAATACCCAACGGTTCGTTCAGTAGCGCCAAATCACATGTTTTGGGGGGTGTCTTTGAGACGTCGTACTGCGCCAAATACAAAAGCTTTTCCGTCGCTCTTTTTGTGTATGGGTAGACCTAGGTTGGGTCTACTACGAGAGCAAAACTGCATGCTTGTACGTACCCTCTAGCGAGCGCTGTAGCTGCTCAAAGTTGGGTCGGAAAGAGTCCGTATCCACCTTAATATTCGGCCAGAACCCAACCGTAAATCAAGCAAAAGAGGGAGGCAATAAGCTAAAAGTTATGGACCTCATCATACTACAACGAAATGAGCCCTTGATAACAGGTTGTGAGCTTCTTTTCTGCTGCCGACGATTGGCTTTCCGCTTTCCTTCTCGTCTCGGCGACGTTACAATGGTGCGCTTCAGACGTGAACTCCGAATTCGGAGCCCTGACTAGAAAGAGTAAAAACAAGCCTAAATTTTTCGAGGCGGAAAAAAAGAAGAAGCTTAGTCCCACTTTTTGATAAATGTACTCGTGTATAACCCCCTCTCCTCATGTTGTACTGTATGTGATACTAGTTTAGTTTCTATGCAAAATATACAGGCCTACTTACGAATCCTGTTAGATTAGTGGTATCAAAAGGTCAAATTGAAAAGTAAAGTAATGGTTGGTCTAACTTTCCCTTTACAATCTTTCGTGCATGTTTTACAATCAATGACCAACGTACATCAGACCACTTTCTGCCCAGTGTCTTTATAGATAGCTATCTTGTCTAGACTATGCAGCACATGCGTGCACATGACAGACATGCATCCATTCTTTGTCTACTGATCATTTTTTGCTAGCTTCAGCCCGTTATAGAGTGCTTCTCTGTAAATACACCTTAGGGACCTTTTTTATGGTCCAGCAGCCGTTTTCCAAACATATTTAGCCTTCCGCATTACGTTGCTGACCAGTTTAAAATTTAACCTCTCCTGTATGCTGAGATATGGCTGCTTGTAGGCCCAATTTGCCCCTCATGTGCCCGCCACTTTTTTCAAAAGTTCTTACCATCATTCTACTCCATTTTCTTCATAGATTTCGGTTTGGGGCATGCCCCTTCGATATTTTGATCAATATGCCATGATATAGTCGAAAACGAGGTAATTTTGGCTAATTTGATCATTTTCGTCAATTTTTGTGGTGTATTTATCAAAATATCGAAGGGGCATGCCCCAAACCTAAATCAGCGAAGAAAATGGAGCAGAATGATGGTAAGAACTTTTGAAAAAAGTGGCGGGCACATGAGGGGCATATTGGGCCTACCAGCAGCCATTTCTCAGCATACAGGAGGGGTTAAACGGCAAACTGGTCAGCAACGTAATGCGGAAGGCTAACTATGTTTGGAAAACGGCTACTGGACCATAAAAAAGGTCCCTAAGGTGCATTTCCAGAGAAGCACTCTACAACAGGCTGAAGCTAGCAAAAAATGATCAGTACAAATGCGTGCACAAAGCCATTGTGGAAAGGAACAAAGAGAAATATTACTTAGGAATGATTGTTCCTAATGCAACCGAGCCGCGTCTCTGGAAAAATCATGCATTAGCTAGCACAATCATAATGCCTCTGCCTCTTTCTTCTTTTTCAAGCGTAACCTTTTGTAACCATAAGATTATCATCCGCATGCGAAACCTACCCAGAGACTGAGCGATGATGCTGTCATGCAGCATTTTCCACAGCCAACTTTGACAGAAGTCCACACTGCGTACTGAAGGGCGCCCGCCGCTCTGGACCTGCAAAAGTCCGTGCAATTCCAAAATTCTAATTTTCGCAATCACAAAAGTAAATGTGCTACGCCCGATTTCAGACAGCAACAAGAAAAGAAAAGAAACGGAGACGGATCGATCGTCTGATTTCATCCAATTCCTGAACGGCAAACACCGACTCCGAACCGACGCATCCATTTCAACCTCACCAGTCATCGATTCTTTCAAAACAGCAACGTTGGAGGAGCGGCACATCCGGATCCGCGCCTGCTGCATCCAGTTGAATGGCGCCGATCGCCTACCTACCTACTACACAAAGGGGTAGGGCTAAAAGGCGGAAGCGGACGCTGGGTTAAAAGGCGGACGCGGACGCAGGGCTAAAAGCCGGACGCAGAAAAAGGGGAAGCAGCGATAAATTTGCATTTGCGTCCGCCTTTTAGTCCAATCAGCTGATGGCCCGTTCACAACGAAGGCTGAATGCCGAAGTTGAAGTTGCGTCAACGCCGGCGTCAACGCAATGCAGATATCGACGTTCAACGCAGATATCGACGTTCAACGCAGATATCGGCGTTCGACGCAGATATCGACGTTCAACGCAGATTATGGAAATCTACGTAAATCTTTGTTTTTCTCCAATATTAACGCCGGCATAGATGATGATGGCGCGTTCACCAGACGTCCGTAACGTCCGTAACAGACGTTCGTCCATCCGTCAACTCATATGGGTTGACGAACGGACGGACGGACGAACACTTATGGGTTGACGAACAGACGGACGGACGGACGGATGTAACGGACGTCTGGTGAACGCGCCATGATGTTGTTTCGTGCGTACATACGTTCATATTTCGATCAAGTTTACGTCGATGTTCCCTACTTTTGTCCGCGATCGCGAATATCTGCGTTGAACGTCGATATCTGCATTGAACGTCGATATCTGCATTGCGTTGACGCCGGCGTTGACGCAACTTCAACTTCGGCGTTCAGCGTTCGTTGTGAATGGGCCATGACTCTTCTTTCTACCACTTTGGTGGGCAATGGGCTAAAAAGCGGACGCAGAAAAAGCGGACGCAACATTGCATGTGTAACCACCCTGCTCTGCAGTCACTACTGTCTGATCAGGGTACTGCTGTACATCGCTATGGGGCATTTCTTACACAATGTGATCAAATAAAGCAAATTGTGTTTTTTTTCAAAATATAGGCTTTTTGGGACTTAGGCTTAGGCATTAGATGCAGAGGGGTAGGCCTAAGCCTAAAGCCTAAGTCCCATCCTTAGCCTATTATGAAAAGCACAACTTGCTTTTTTTGAGCACATTGTGTAAATTGTACTAAAAGATTTGAGTAAAATCGGGTCGGATGCAAATCTATCACCGCGTCCGCTTTTTCTGCATCCGCCTTTTAGCCAAGCGTCTGCGTCTGCCTTTTAAACCCAGCGTCCACGTTCATGTCCGACTTTTAGCCCCACCCCTACACAGAGCAACTGGTGGATACGTTTCAAGGTCGGCGTCTCTGGATCTACGCCCGCCGCTGCCAAATCGATGGCGCCGATCGCCTACGTACTACTCGCTGCAACTGTTGGAACTGATAGACGTGCGGCGTATTCACATCCGCGCTCGCCACAGCTGAATCAACGACGAATCGAAAAACCCAATAAAATACTGTACCCAGTATAATGGGGAATCGAAGAACCCAATAAAATGGGGTGAATATGAGTCAGGGATTGCCTCCTTCGTTTAACACTGTGTGCTTCATTCTTCCCCTAAGCCCAATTATATGTGTATTTTGGTTTCACTTTCACTCAACTGTCTCCCGTGATCCGTTAATAAATGTCTTATTATGATCATCTTCTGATGTATCGCCGTATTGTTACACATACAGGGTGATTTATTTCTCATGACGGATTTTGATTGCCAATTTCACCAGGTTACCCTGCACCGATTTCGCTCAAATTTTGCCCACATATTTTCGAGGGTTTGCCATTTACTTGGTAAAAATTTCGAGTTAAAATACTGCAATGGTAGTGAGAAATACAGCAGAGAACATGAAATCACAATTTTTCAACATTTTCACCACAACTTTCGACTACTTCAACAACTCTTCCATCATATCGAAATATCGCAAATGGCAATACTGCTGAATTTTTTCGAATGGTAAACGGCTTTGGATTGTCTTTGTAGACCCTTTCCGTCTTTTTGGACCCTCAGAAAGAATCGGGAGTAATGAAATCTGGTGATTATGGCTCATCAGTTGATGATGCAGCACTGATGAGGCATGAGCAGTACTGGACAATCTCCAAGCAATGCCACCAACACTGTCAATGTTTTTTGTCAGTTTAGGGCTTAGGTTCCATCTTGTTGGAATTATTTTGCTCCTAGGAAAGAGCCGTTGGGCTCGAAAAAGAGGCTTCAATCATTTGGCAGTAAAAAGTCTGTAGAAAAAGCTCGAAATTGTCATTTCGAAAGGAAAGGGCTATCTCACTAACAGTGCGCAGTATTTTAAGTCGAAATTTTTATCAGATAAATGGCAAAGCCTCGGAAATATGTGGGCAAAATTTGAGCGAAATCGGTGCAGGGTAACCTGGTGAAATTGGCAATCAAATTCCACCATGAAAAATAAATCACCCTGTACATGTGTCGACGAAATAGCACTATATGCATTGCATTTTCGCAACTTTACCGTTTTATTCTCCGTTGTATGCAAATTCACCAAAATATGTTCTTTCGCTTTCGCCACTGAGACGAGTTGCTGTTGACACTGTTGCGCTTGCGCGTTCAACACACGCGCGCTAGAGGATGCGCAGCGCAGCACAGCGGCAGTTGCGCATGGCTAGATCAAATCGATGTGCTCCCTGCGCTAGGCTATCTTTCTTGTTGCTGTCTGAAATCGGGCGTAACACATTTACTTTTGTGATTGCGAAAATTAGAATTTTGGAATTGCACGGACTTTTGCAGGTCCAGAGCGGCGGGCGCCCTTCAGTACGCAGTGTGGACTTCTGTCAAAGTTGGCTGTGGAAAATGCTGCATGACAGCATCATCGCTCAGTCTCTGGGTAGCATCTCCTACATGCATCTGGGCTGGGCTTGCATTTGCATGCACTTCTCCTTCGGTACAACCTGCTGACTGGTTGCTTTCGCTTCTGTTGAAAAAGGCAGTACCGGATATCTGCGGTTCGCCAATATTCTAAGGTAAACCATATAATCATGCCTCTATTGTACCTATATGCATTTCCACCCAGCAATTTTCTATGTTTCTTTCATTAATACCTTTTAAATTTTACATTACAGTTGTAAGGCTCAATCGTGAGCATAGCCACCGATAGTAAGGATACGAGACAGACACGAAACCCATTTCAGGTCAAGGCCTTCTTTCACTGAAAAACAACACCGTTCGACACAGTCATGTCAGCTTGCCAAGGTGTTCTCGCCGTTCTGCTGGCCATGTCCATCTTCGCCACCTCTCCAGTTGGCGCTGGTCAATGTCGTCAAGGGGTGACGCAGGATCCGAAGAAAAATCCGCCGTTCAAGACATGTGAAGGGAAAAAGTTCTACGGTTGTTTCGTTGATGGATACACGACGTCAGATGGCCAATGGCACGGTCGGCTTGGCTGTCTTAAAGACGCCTGCAGCATAGCCCTAGTGAAAAAGTGGGGTGATCAATTTGGCGATGCCAAATGTTGGAGTCCTGGTTCGGGAAAGAACTGCTGCAAAGTCATCGTGAAAGATACGGAGGCGTCAAAGAAGGCCAAACTGAAGATAGGTAGTGTAACAGCTGAATGTTGCTGCTCCACCAATGCCTGCAATGCCTTCACCAAAAAAGAGGGTTTTCATCGTCTTTTCGGATTCCGCCGTCATTTCCGCCCTTTCCCATAGTTGCATAATACACCAATGTGCACAAATGCTTGGGTCATTGATTAGGCTTAGGCTTGTAGAAACGCAGGACTGGATAGATGGAACTACTTGTACTTAGTAGTATGGAACTGCTTTTTGGTAGGCTATGTACCTATGTATGTACATGTAGTGTGTAACTGTCTACTACTATCCTATCCTGCTACTATGCAATATGCAATATGCAATGCATATGCATATGCATATACTATGCAATATGCAATATGCATATTCGCACCGAACTCGCTCCGTTTTCCGGAACGTGCGTGTGAACAACCGAGTTTGTAATTCGATGACGCACAAGTAAAATAATTACGTTCGTTTCGGTCCAAAACGAAGTCTTTCCAACCTCGGAGCGAACTTGCTCGCTCGGAGCACGTCTGAAGCGCACCAATATAGGAGCGGCTTCTGATAAAGCACAGGGATTATCCTGGTCCTCCCACGAAGAAAATCCTCGGTTTTACAACCAGTAAAATGTCGGCAATTTCTTTGATGCTAGCTCAGCTTCTTCGTGCAACACGTGCGTGTACCGTTTGGTTACCGTGTTTATGTATACATACGTACACAACACACGTTCGTTCCTGAGCGCTACGATATGTAGATGGTGCAAAAATCTTTGACCGACGCCCCACAATGGCAGACAGACGCGCCCTCTTCAGCATTATGTAATGCAGTTCACTTGGTTTCCTATCTCTCCATCCACATCCACTCCTCGGAACTTTTTTGTGGCATTTGCGAGCATGTCGGTAACCCTATCTTGTGCTCCAAGTAGGAGACTCGTAGACTTTGTGGACAGGAAATCCTAACCAAATCCAGCTGTCGAGTGTTGCGAGTTTGATGTAAGCGCAATAACAGCGTGGTGGTGCGTGGAATGGGGATTGGGGAATCGCGCATAAAGATAGCCTTTTCACGACCAATAGGCACAGAATGGTGAGCTTGCGGGTCTCCTCGCAGTCATGTGTGACCGTATTGCTATTAGTATTCTCATCTACGAACATTTATATCTCCCGAGCGGCGCGCTTCCACATATTCGTGGTGTCAGAAAACCAATTTCGAGAGGTGAAGACAGGAAGAGAGGCACACTTTTGTCATCAGGATACCTTAGTGTATGTGAATGGAGGTAAGGTGCCAGCCAGGCAATGCGCCAGTACGTACAGTACGTGCATTTGCTTGCTAATAATGATAGGCAGCTTCGCTTGCAAGGCGCTTCTCGCTTCTCAGGCGCAGCCACGGAAGGAAATCTTCACTCCTTTTCCATCGGTCGAGTGCCTTCCGGTCAAACAGACAAACAAACAGTAGCGGCATCTCTTTCATATTTAAATAGGCATTTGCCAACTACGGTATTGCACTGTGTTGGGTATGTGTGAGCTGTGTACAGCAGTGCACGTACGTACGTACTTGTAAATGATGCTTGTTCCCACACAACTTCTCTCTTTGGGGGGGGGGGGGCGGTGGGTTTTTCGCCAGCCTCCTTGGGGGGGGGTCGTGGCTCCCCCCCCCCCCCCCAAACCCGAATTAACAAATATTTGCCCAACCCGGGAAAAAAACTACCCCCCCCCCCGGCCCGGGCCCCTCCCCTCCCTAACCCCTCTCCCAACAAACACAC
The DNA here is from genome assembly GCA_030247985.1 of Epsilonema sp. ZAB3_2. Lineage (NCBI taxonomy): Eukaryota > Metazoa > Nematoda > Chromadorea > Desmodorida > Epsilonematidae > Epsilonema > Epsilonema sp. ZAB3_2. The sequence continues at coordinate 9,224 of JASAMW010007288.1, forward strand.
ACCCAACGGCCCCCCATCCCAACCCACAGAGAGAGAGGCGGGGGTGCTGGTAATGGGAGAGAGGGAGGGGGGGGGGAGGAGAGAAATAGACGCCCACACCGGGGCGGGCCGGCGGGTGGGATGCTTGATGATCACGGTAGACGCGATAGCGGAACCTCGAGAGGCTCACGAACGAGCTCCGCCGCGTCCCACCTTACTTAGTCATGTGTAAATAGGAGTGACGGACATGGAAACACACATTTGCCCATCACTCCGGAGCCCACCGGCGGCTTGAGCTGAAATTTTGCATGAAGATGCCCCCTATGGGTACGTATCTGCAGGCAAAATTTCAGCTCGATAGGCCCCCTGGTTAGGGCGCTACGGCGAAAAACCTATTTTTGAATGATGTCACGCTTTTATGTACTGAAAACTTGTGACCTCCATAACTTTTCAACGAGTCGAGGGATCGAGCTCGGTTTTTTTTTAAAAGACAGAAAATGTAAAGATCTTGGCAAAGTGGTCCGAGCACTTTTTGCGTTTAAGGCCTCTGACACCCTTAAAGTTGCGATTTTGTGGTAAAAATAGTTGCAAAGTTCCAACGCATACTCCTCCCTGGACTTTTTTCAGATCTGACTGGTAGGTATACCAAAAGATAGATCTCACTCTACTCTCGATACGAATTTTTTTAGATTTTTAAAATTCGCTTTCGTTCTCGAGTTATGAGCTGTCAAAGTTGGCTGTTTTTATGTTTGGCTTTAGCAATACTTAAGGACGCGACAGACAGCTGATTTGAGTGCCTGCCGCACTGTAGAGGCCACATATAGTCATATAGCATTACCATTCGATTCGCCTTCAAAAGAGCTATCGATTGCTGGCCACTGCGACATGCTTATGCCTGATTCACATAGTAAAAAATGCATTCACATAGATGAAAGTTGCAAAAAGGTGCTATTTTTTCCAAAGTTGATGACTTGTAGGCTTGTGACATACCATTAGATTCGTCTATGCAAGATCTATCGATTGAAAACAATTTCTACATGCTCGTTTCCAATATGCCTGATTCACATAGTTCTTAGTTATTGACATAATTTACATAATTATAAAAGAAAACAAAAATTAGCTAAATGTAGGCATATGGGATACCATTCGATTCGTCTTCAAAAGATCTATCGATTGCTGCCCACTGCGACATGCTCATGCCTGATTCACATAGTAAAAAATGCATTCACATTGATGAAAGTCGCAAAAAGGTGTTATATTCTTCAGTTTGGCGATTTGTAGGCATGTGACATACCATTCGATTCATCTTTGCAAGATCTATCAGTTGGGAATAATTTCTACATGCTTGTACCCAATATGCCTAATTCACATAGTTCTAATGTATACACATAGGCACAAAATAAAACAAAAATTGGCTAAATGTAGTCACGTGATATACCATTCAATTCATCTTGACAAGGTCTACCTATGTCTTGCATTTCTTACTAACCAACTCCTCGCTCATACCTGATTCACATAGTCTAATTAAATTCACATAGGCTCAATTCCACTCAAAAACAAAGAAACATCCTGTGTAATTTATAATGTATCTCGAAGTTCCACTAGCGCATCTCGTCAACTTGAGCTCAGTTTGTTTTTAAAGAATTGCATTTCATGTGTTATGCACATTCACATACTCAATCTCCTCTCAAAAACATAAAAAATGTTCCATGTAGTGTATTATGTATGTCGAGGTTCCACTAGCACATCTCGTCAACTCGAGCTCGGTTTTTCAAAGATTTGTATGCATTTGTAATGCACATTCACATAAGGCTCAATTCCTCTCAAAAACATAGAAATGTCCCATGTAGGTATATCCCCTAATTTATGTTTATAATGTATCTTGAGGTCCGTTAGCACATCTCGTCAACTCAAGCTCAGTTTTTAAAAGATTTGTATGCATGTGTTAAAACAAAATGTATCGATTGGGAACAATTTTGACATGCTTGTACCGTATTTACCTATATGGGGCTATGCATAGGGGGGGGGGGGGGGATATGCATAGGGCATTTTTTATGTTTTTGAGAGGTGCGCAGAGGCATATTTTTTAGGTCAAAAGCACGTGTTTTAGGGCATAATTGAGGTCAAAACAGGGTTATTCTAGCACAATACACCCCCAAGCAGGCTTATAGGCACCTTAGCTTGGTGTGGGAGTGGCTATGGGTAGCTTATGACCAGCTTATGTAGGTAGGTTCAGGTACTGTACAGTACATATGGGGCTATGCATAGGGGGGGGGGGGGGGTATGCAATGGGCATTTTTTATGTTTTGCCAATATGGGGCTATGCATAGGGGGGGGCTATGCATAGGGGGGCTATGCACAGGTAAATACGGTATCCTATATGCTTCTCACATATCGAGTAGACGTGGCAGGAACCAGTGGAGAAGTGCTCCTAAGGAGCACGAAGGAAGTGAGCGAGAGGCTCACTAGCCTGCAGATGCTTATGGGGTTGACGGCGCAGAAACCAGAAGGTTCCAACCGCCCATCGCTGCCGAAACTTGCTACCCCTCCGAGTTGACAGCCTCTCGCACAATCTGCTGCTGTCTGACTGGTGCGGGCATACTTTTGCCCATTCCCAATCATGGCAAACAAAACTCTTCAATGACCTTTGTTGCCTCTCGCCTGCTTCTGTATGCCTGATCACATGCAAAACGCTGGATCCAAACCATAATATTTGGTCATCTTAACTAGGTAATATATGTATGTAAACATGTACATGCTGGTACATAATATGATGCAACAAAAAACCTTGAGCATTAGTTCAAAGACAAAAAAATGTGATGTTTCCTCAAGAGCAGAACATACATACATACCTGTAAAGATTTCATGTCTTATAGCTTATAGCTTATAGCTGTTTATCCTGAACAACAGCAAGTGATAACTTCAGCTGAAACTTGATTCCAAAGCCGATATTTTGAATCGAGAAGATCGAACCCTGGTGGACCTCTCGCCTTCTATTTGGCAAGAAACGTGTGAAACGGCTGGTCACATTGGAGGCCATTATTGAATGGGTACGTATGTACTGTACTACATGCGAATGCACATGCGAGAAAGAACAAACATCCGTACAATACATATGCACATACTTATTCATAATGCTGCATGGATCAGGCATACAGAAGCAGGCGAGAGGCAACAAAGGTCATTGAAGAGTTTTGTTTGCCATGATTGGGAATGGGCAAAAGTATGCCCGCACCAGTCAGACAGCAGCAGATTGTGCGAGAGGCTGTCAACTCGGAGGGGTAGCAAGTTTCGGCAGCGATGGGCGGTTGGAACCTTCTGGTTTCTGCGCCGTCAACCCCATAAGCATCTGCAGGCTAGTGAGCCTCTCGCTCACTTCCTTCGTGCTCCTTAGGAGCACTTCTCCACTG
>JASAMW010007289.1:0-11982 GCA_030247985.1 Epsilonema sp. ZAB3_2
ACACAAAAATCAATGCTTACATACTTCATGTTCGATGTAAGCCTTCCAATAGCGTCCAGAATTGGAAAATTGAGTTACAAGTCTCTGATAGAACGGTCGAACTCCATCAATCTGCCTCTTCTAAACGGTAAATAAACAAGCATAGCAGATATCACAAATAAGAAGAAATATTGAATTGAAATTTTTTTTTAAAAAAGAAACAATACCTGACGTTCTCGCAGCAATATGTTCCAAGCATCCACATCAAATGGGGCCGATTCGATGCGATTTTCTGGACTAATTACCGTGATTATTCCTGCCATTTTCTTGAATCGTCCGTCACAAACTTGAAAAACAAAACAAAAGTTCAAAATTATTGTATTATTTGCAGCGGCAGCTTTTTAGAGCTTTTAAAATTTGCATAAAAGCTAAAGCTGCCTTTTTAAACTCCGCCACACGTAACGATTGACGATTATAAAAAGAGCGGTTAGCTATAATGCAAATTTTTAATATTGTTTATGTAAAGCACTATTGAGTAAATTCAATTCAAGAAAACAAAAAGAAGTATAATCATGCTAATCAATCAATGAATGATGAATGAATGAATCAATGATCACCACAACAATATGAATATCGCTCTCAATTTTGCAATTTTTCAAGCTTTTCTAGTCGTTTCAGATTTCCGTATTTGTCTGGCGAATTCACATGGCAATAGCAGCATCGTTCACAACGGTAATATGTACGGTGTCAAGAATGCATAAGGATTTCGAGAAAGGAATGTAGACTACGGCCCTACAATTCGCATATTGTATTTCAACGTAAGGGATTTCGTCGCGTTTTGCTGCGTCTGCTTTCTTTACCCTTGCGATTTTTATGCATTCTTGATGAAAGTGCACATTCTGTATTTTATGCATTCTTGATGAAGTGCAGCCAACACACATGTCTTGTGTCTTTTAGGGTCCTCATTCATTGCCGACGTATCATTTTCTGTGCACGACATGCGATTACAAGTTGGAGACAGGCGAAATTTGACCGTCACGTTGAGGTATGTCTGCCTGCTGTGTTAGTGGCCGGATTTTCCCATGGCCGGGTTTACCCCACAGTACCCTATTCTGCGCATTTCCCTCCTATAGTCAGTGGGACGATCAAGACCGTGCTTGACAATTTTCGCGCTCCCGTAGCAATCTTAGTAAATCTGGAATTTCCATACAAGAATAGCAAGAGTGTTTGAAAAAGGGTCGAAAAGCCGGTTGCTATTCTTGTATAGAAATGCCAGATTTACTAAAATGCCACGGGAGCGGCAAAATTGTCAAGCACGGTCTTGATCGTCCCACTGACTATATGTTTTCTGTGCTGTTTTATAGCAACCAATCCTCGCTTCAACCTGGCCAGCTACTATCCGTGCAGTTTGTAATTGGGTCCCTATCAATACGAGATCACAAAATCAGGGTGCAATCAGGCGTGGCACAGTTGCAACCCCCAAGTGGCCAGCTACAGTTTAAGCATCATCGGAGCTCCGTAATTGGCCTACGTCCATTGCGGGCGCGCAAAAATATCCTGTTGCTCGCCCAAAACTGCTCATTATTGTCATTTGACGGAACGGAAATAAGGGAGGGTAACCGTGGAACAAAGGAAGAAAAGAAGAATTGCACGTTGCCTGATTGGCGGTAAGTTTTCTAACGTGAGCAGGGTGCTGCGGGGTAATTTGGACCATCCCAACCTATTTTCGATTGGGAAGGGGGAAAATTGGTGAACTTCCTTTTATTGTTGTCAACATCGGTTTGTTGTCAGTTTGTTGACAACGAATATATGGGAATTGTCACTTGTCTTGCTTACGTTGTAATTTAATTTCCGCAACAAAGTGACAATTTACATAGTTTACTCGTTGTCAACAAACTGAGAACAAATCGACAACAGGTGTGCTAGCCTACTTGTTGACAACAATGACCGAAAGATGCGGTATGTGTTAAAATTATCCTTGTGTTGGCTTTTTGCTCACCCTAATTGAGCAAAGGTAAAATGGCCGGATTTATCCTTAGCCTGCCCAAATCACCCCGCACTATCACACCTATCATTATGGCCGAAGATTGCACAGTTTTCTTTGATTCGCCCGTACAGTCGGGTTTCCAGTAGTTCATAATGTACTTTGCGTTGTCATACCACCTAGTATTCACTTTACGCTTTGGTGGATGAAATGCCTTGAACTGCATTATGCACACCCCATGCATGCATGCGCTGCATATGAGTTTGCGATTTGCTACACTGGTCTCTGTTTAGCCACGTGTGCCCTTTCCTTTATACATACTTTGGCTTTTTCCCAGGTTTATTTTTATGGCGTTTTGCTGCCACAGCTTTGTTTTGTTCCATCTGACCTGACATGTGGGTGTAATTGAATAGCAATATTATTTATGCGTGCCGGTACGACTTTTGTTACTTGTGTCTATTATTCTTGCCCATAACGTAATATTCTTTCGTTTATCCTTGCCTGGCCTTGCTATTTGTTTGATCTGCTGTTGTCGTATAAATTCAATTACTCATGCGCATGCATACACCTTCCGAAGACTATTATTCTCTGTTGCTATTTTGCTCTGTTGTGCGCATTATTCTACATGCTATCGCTAAACGTTTACCTGCCTTGCCTTCACATGTGCATGAGTTTCTGTGCGCTAAACCAACCCGTATGCGTACTACTTGACTGGAGAAGTGATTATTCTTGAGAAATGAAACCTTCAATTTCACCTTTCACTGTTATGCTAAACGGTGGCAGAATTAATGGACATCATAACAGATACGTGCTGCTACTTGTCCTAACTTTGCTGTTTGCACTTTGGATGTTGCTGGCCGATTTGTATTCAGCTCTTAGCATCTATTTCAAGTACGTATGCAGCCTTGATCCATGAGTTGCTTTAGGCACATTAGCAGAGCAAAACTGTGCAACCTATAACAAGTACACAGAAATACTGTAGTGCAATGAAAATTTTGTATTGGCTACCACTTACTAAGCAAGCGAAGGGGGGGGGGGGGGGGGGGGGTGAATCTAATTACTTTTTCCTTTCATACTAAATGCATAATACAGACAGACATGCGTGTTTTGCTCTTTTCTTGTAGTCACAGTGAAGCCTACGTTCGCCTGAAATTTGTACGTAGTAACGCTCTGTCTATCGTGTGTATCGTGGTGGGATGGATCTACTTCGCTGCCTGGTCAGTCTCCTTTTATCCTCAGATCTTCGAAAATTGGCGACGGAAAAGGTACGTTCGCTGTACATATGTAGTATGGATCGTACTATTGAAAATGTAGAATACCATTGGGTAAACCCGGCCTTTTTTATTGGGTGGGGTAAACCCGGCCAAAAAAGAACTGCCTTCAGTACTAGGTGGCCGGGTTTGCCCCATAGTACCCTGCGTTGGTTAGGTAAGTTAAAAATGGGATTGCTCGGTTAGTTTCGTGCCGCATTCAGATTAGCGGCGTACATGCGTCCGACGTACGCAACTGCACCGCAATAAAGCATGAATAACCGTGGACTTTTTGGGCGTACGTCGCCAATCTGAACGCGGCATCGCCACCTGTTTTGCTATTAAAGACCGAAAAAGGGCTGAACAATTTTATTGCTGATACCATGTATCCCTTAAATCGGGCTCGGCGATTGCATTGGTACCACTTTTATGCAAATTCGATACCTCTGTGCTGAGATATAGGCCTCTGAAGTTTCGCTGTCCCCCTAATTTCTAAGGTTAGCCACAGGATGATGGAATGGACTTTTTCAAAATTTCTTTTTGCAAACTATATCAGCGAAATATGTAGTTTCACATGGTGCCATTTTTATGCAAATTTATGGCTTCTGGATGGAGCTATTCACATTTGAAAAATGCATAATATAGGCAGGAAGGAAAAATTTTTCTCAAATCAGCTCATCTTCACAGGTATAGGGTAGTTTTTTACGCTGAATCGAATGAGGCAACTCACAGTACGCTAAAGTTAACCCTTCGCGAGTTATAACGCAAAAAATGTAAAAAATTTCGTAAAAAATTTCGTAAAAAATTTTGTAATTGTAAAAAATGTAAAATTACTTATAAAACTGCACTATTTTGCATTTTACCATGTGAATTAGGCATTAATCATGATATACTAGTAAATGATTGATAGAGCATCTCAGACATATCAAAATGGTACACTGTACAGCTATGAAAAAAACGTGCATCAGAAGCTATTTGCCACTAAAAAGGCCACTAACTTTTCACATTTTATGCGTTATAACTCGCGAAGGGTTAACTTTAGCGTACTGTGAGTTGCCTCATTCGATTCAGCGTAAAAAACTACCCTATACCTGTGAAGATGAGCTGATTTGAGAAAAATTTTTCCTTCCTGCCTGTATTATGCATTTTTCAAATGTTAATAGCTCCATCCAGAAGCCATAAATTTGCATAAAAATGGCACCATGTGAAACTACATACTTCGCTGATATAGTTTGCAAAAAGAAATTTTGAAAAAGTCCATTCCATCATCCTGTGGCTAACCTTAGAAATTAGGGGGACAGCGAAACTTCAGAGGCCTATATCTCAGCACAGAGGTATCGAATTTGCATAAAAGTGGTACCAATGCAATCGCCGAGCCCGATTTAAGGGATACATGGTATCAGCAATAAAATTGTTCAGCCCTTTTTCGGTCTTTAAAAGTAGGTACGTAAGGTGTGATCTTTTGCAGCGTAGTCGGCTTGAACTTTGATTTTCTCGCCTTGAATCTGACTGGCTTCATCTGCTACTCCATCTACAATGCTGCCAACTTTTGGAGTGCAACGATTCAGGTTTGCATCCTACCAGGACTCCATAATAGAGAAGGACTGTGAATCTGTGAGCAAAAAGTGTGCACAGAGCTACGCCGCCCCGATAAGAGCCAATAGCGTCCCCCAACTGGGACCCCCGTCCCCCAGGTGGGGGACGCTAATGAATGAGACGCCCACCCAACGTCTTTTCAGTATTCGCATCGTTTCTTTTTGGTGGGCGCTTTGTGCGTTTCGTTTCCAACCTGATGAAAGGCGTCCCCCAAGTGGGACCCCCGTCCCCCAGGTGGGGGACGTTAATGAGACGCCCACCCAACGTCTTTTCAGTATTCGCATCGTTTCTTTTTGGTGGGCGCTTTATGCGTTTCGTTTCCAACCTGATGAAAGGCGTCCCCCAAGTGGGACCCCCGTCCCCCAACTGGGGGACGCCGTCCCCCAGGTGGGGGACGCTAATGAGTCGCCCACCCAACGTCTTTTCAGTATTCGCATCGTTTCTTTTTGGTGGGCGCTTTATGCGTTTCGTTTCCAACCTGATGAAAGGCGTCCCCCAAGTGGGACCCCCGTCCCCCAACTGGGGGACGCCGTCCCCCAGGTGGGGGACGCTAATGAGTCGCCCACCCAACGTCTTTTCAGTATTCGCATCGTTTCTTTTTGGTGGGCGCTTTATGCGTTTCGTTTCCAACCTGATGAAAGGCGTCCCCCAAGTGGGACCCCCGTCCCCCAACTGGGGGACGCCGTCCCCCAGGTGGGGGACGCTAATGAGTCGCCCACCCAACGTCTTTTCAGTATTCGCATCGTTTCTTTTTGGTGGGCGCTTTATGCGTTTCGTTTCCAACCTGATGAAAGGCGTCCCCCAAGTGGGACCCCCGTCCCCCAACTGGGGGACGCCGTCCCCCAGGTGGGGGACGCTAATGAGACGCCCACCCAACGTCTTTTCAGTATTCGCATCGTTTCTTTTTGGTGGGCGCTTTATGCGTTTCGTTTCCAACCTGATGAAAGGCGTCCCCCAAGTGGGACCCCCGTCCCCCAACTGGGGGACGCCGTCCCCCAGGTGGGGGACGCTAATGAGACGCCCACCCAACGTCTTTTCAGTATTCGCATCGTTTCTTTTTGGTGGGCGCTTTATGCGTTTCGTCTCCAAACTGGTGAAAGGCGTCCCCCAGGTGGGGGACGGGGGTCCCAGTTGGGGAGACGCTTTTGGCTCTTATCGGGCGTAGCTCTGTGCACGGCTTTTGCTCACAGATTCACAGTCCTTCTCTATTATTGAGTCCTGATCCTACGTATTGAGAATAAGATGGTGTAGTAATGTGTGTTTTGTTGCTATTCACAGGAACAATACAAAGAAGCGAATGGTGCCTTCTCTGTGAATCCTGTATTCATCAATGACGTTGCTTTCGCCGTGCATGCAGTATTTGCTACTTCGGTGACCATATTCCAGTGCTTCATTTACGAGGTGTGTTGAGCAATAATATGTTCGGATTGCAGGGTTCTGTGGGGAAAATTCGGCCATGGGGTAAACCCTGCCACCTAAACTCCTGTGAGCTCGCTGTTTCAGCAAATGATGTACCCAATAAAAGTCATTTGAAAGAGGAGAGTTCGAGGAATCGATTGATATCATTACTTGTCTCGATCGGTCCATTGGTTGCTGAGACATGCAGCCCTGAAGCTTAGGTGGCCGGATTTTCCCATGGCCGGGTTTACCCCACAGTACTTTATGTGAGGTCGTCTGGGTGTGTAGTCAAATGTTTAAAGGGGAACTTTGCGCGGAAAATTCGGGGTAAGGCCACACACATCATTAGATAGAGCATAAAAAATGCTGCAAAACGCAGCAAGTCCCATCCCTCTACGTTGCGTCATTCTTGAGTTACAGGCAAAAACAGATCTGTGAACGGGAAACACATACATTTCGAAATATATGTGCTAAACTGCGCAAGGACACCTGTTTTTTGGCCTCCCATTCCACAGGCAGTGAAGATACAGAAAAACTTTATACAACAAAAAGGTAGAACACCAAACGGAGCACACGGTGGTAGCAAAATTATTCCGATCGGTGCAATGGTTAGCGAGCTACGTGCTCTCAAGCTGAGTTTCCCGTTCACAGATCTGTTTTTGCCTGTAACTCAAGAATGACGCAACGTAGAGGGATGGGACTTGGTGCGTTTTGCAGCATTTTTTATGCTCTATCTAATTATGTGTGTGTAGCCTTACCCCGAATTTTCCGCGCAAAGTTCCCCTTTAACGCACTCGCCTGGAACGCGAGAGGTCCAGGGTTCGATTCCCTGGCACATCCAGCAAATTTTTCTTCTCGACTTATGTGTTGTGGTTTTTAGCGTGGTGGCCAGAAGGTATCACTGGTATGCTGGTGTCTACTGACTGGCATGTGGTGTTTCACAGCCGTGAGTGCTGTATTGGGTGCTGTACACGTGATCAACTGGTTTCGATTTCTGCTCTTCATCTCCTATGTCAAGTTGGCGGTGACGTTGATCAAATACATGCCTCAGGTAGGACGGCACCATACAATGATGTATAGATGGGGTGGTGTAGGGTAAAACCGGACACCGAATTTTTCGCAATTTCGCTTGGGATTGGGAGAAATACGACGGGCAGCATTGCTATGAATTGGGTGTCTGAATGGCTGGTCTTTGGTATTAGTTGTCGTAAATGGGTAGCCTACTGACCAGATAAAATGACAAACAGTGGGGCGTTACACACGAACTCCGAGAAAGCTCCGAGCGAAGTCGGACCGAGTTCGGTTCGGAGTGACTTCGTTTTGCTCGTCTCCGAATTTCAAACTGGGCTGTTCACATGCACGTTTGGAAAAACGGAGCGAGTTCGGTGCGAACTCGGAGATTTTACACGTGGGCGTTACACACGAACTCCGAGAAAGCTCCGAGCGAAGTCGGACCGAGTTCGGTTCGGAGTGACTTCGTTTTGCTCGTCTCCGAATTTCAAACTGGGCTGTTCACATGCACGTGTAGGGTAAAACCGGACACCGAATTTTTCGCAATTTCGCTTGGGATTGGGAGAAATACGACGGGCAGCATTGCTATGAATTGGGTGTCTGAATGGCTGGTCTTTGGTATTAGTTGTCGTAAATGGGTAGCCTACTGACCAGATAAAAGTCGTCAGGGCTCCCCGAATTCGGAGTTTACGTCTGTGGCGCCCCAGTGCCGATGGTCCGTAAAGGAGGCTTTACCCTGCAGTACCCTATTTGTGATTTGCTGCCATTTTTCGCGAAAAAGGCTTGTCAGGAAAATTTAAATAGAGTTTATTTGTTGCAGGCTTTTATGAATTTCAAACGCAAGAGCACAGTGGGTTGGAGTATAGGCAATGTGCTACTGGATTGCACTGGAGGCGTGATGAGTATGTTACAACAGCTGCTGGAAATTTACAATGAAGGTATGTAGGGTTAGGGTACTGTGTGGGGTAAACCCGGACACGGGGTAAATCCGGGCATCTAAGCTTTTCTGAACTTGCCGCTTCAGCAAAATAATGAACATGGTAGCTTATTTGAAAGAGGAGAGTTCAAGGAAGCGATTGGTAAAATACTTGTCTCAATCGGTCTTATGGTTGCTGATAGGATAATAAGCGTCCGGGTTTACCCCACAGTACCCTATATGTTTGGCACTGATGTTGCAAGCATAAGCTACATATCCAAGGATACTTGACATCTCAGTGGTCAGTGGAATGAAGGAAGTAGAATAACTGTGGGGTAAACCCGGCTAGTATGGGCAAATCCGGCCAGCTAGTTTACAGGACTGCATATCTCAGCAACCAAGGGACCGATTGAGACAAAGCACTTTCAAATGAGCTACTATTTGGGTTCATCATTTGTTGACAGCAAGTTCAAACAAGCTTTAGGTGGCCGGGCTTACCCCATGGCCGGGTTTACCCCACTGTACCCTACTTAGCTTGGTGCTAGTGAGTAGTGTGCTAAATTATTGTGCTTTTTAGACAATTGGTCATCCATCGCTGGGGACCCGGTCAAGTTCGGTCTGAGTTTAGTGTCCATCGTTTTCGACATTCTATTCATGCTGCAGCACTACGTGTTCTATCGGAATGCGTCGCCCTATGAACTCTTGGTGGATCGAGAAACGCAGGATGACGTCATCTCTTCTTCTGCTGGGCTGGAAGAAGAAAATGATGATGACCTGATTGGTGCACCTGAGAAAATTGCAGATACTGCAGCAAGGAATAGGACAGAGCAGAAAAACGCTTCGAGTGCTGCAACGAGAACGACGAATAATGAGGATAAGATGGATGTTGTGTGACAATGGGCTGAACTGAATTGATATCTGCATGAGAACAAGGCAGTATTGGTCATTATCTTTAGTTTCGTAAAGCAAGTTTGTGTGGACCTTTTAGGGCTGATGGATCATTCACATTTGAAGGAAATGCGTCCATGTCTTTGTTCGTCCATGTCTTTCCATGTCTTTGTACGCGCAGCGCATTGTGTTTATGGCTCGGAGTCGGAATGTGCAAGAACATGGACAGCAATGGGCGTACATGGAGCGCGTTTTTCTCCAGTGTGAGTGAATGAGCCTTTATGAGCTAATGGTGAAAGGAAATTGTGCTTGCTCACATACGGGTAGTATTTTTTTATTTCACCTTCGCTGTCAAGATTCATGGGTGTATGTATTTGCTTTGCTGTGACTTTCTTGTCTGTTCATTTGCTATCATTTTATGAAGAATATTTATTGATAAAAGACAGTAAAAGGTTTGTTTCGATATGGTTGTTTGGTGCGGGTTGAAAGATAGTTGTTGGGATGTTGCAGTTTCTTCCTTTATGAATTCTTATGCTTCCAATGGAATATTGCCGTTTTGTGTAAATTTGCATTACCTTAGAGAAGCTGCAGAGAAGGAAGGGTGGCGCTGTCATCGCTCTGGGTTTTGTAACTGCTTTCTGATTGGTTGGTCTCTTGTTCACGTGATTATCTGGGCCGCGCTCTGCGCCGCGCTGCAAGAAACGGAGAGAAGAAAAGAAAGCGAAAGGAGAAAGAAGCATTGCGTTGTTTGTTGGCAGTTTGTCCAAAAAGCGCAGAAAAGGCGGAAAGCGGAAGAAGAAGGAAGCAAAATTTTGGCAGGCTAGGCTAGGCAGGTTTGTTCGAAAGAAGGCTCGAAGAAAAGCTCAGTAGAGAAAGATGGCAGCATCATCCTGAATCCAAAATGGCGTTTGGAGGAGGAAGCCAGAATGTGGATTGTTTTGGGCGACGGGATACGGAATGGGACAAGCTGAAGCGAGATGCGAGGACCATCTGCGAGGTGTGGGCTTTCAAATTCGCCAACAAGGACAGGAGAAAGGGTAAAGCAGAAACGCGGTTGAACAAATGGAACCGTATCATGATGGCCCATTCATATAGGAGACATGCGCTCGACGCACGCGAAGGCATGGACACCCATATGGAATGTCGAGCGTATGTCGTCCTTCCATTGTGAATGAGCCATCAGTTTTGCAGCGTTCGGGTACCGGAAACGGTAATAAGTATATAGTGCTGCGATGATTTGTCTGTGTGTATTTACATATCCACCATATGCAGTAAGGCGATTGCATTGGGTTGGTCGATGGCGACCCCGCGGCATTTAGTGAAAGTTTGGATCGGTGCCTACGGGGTCGTCGACGTCATTTGTTGTCAGTTCTTCTTTTCACTCGCTTCTTTTCCGCTCCCAGATGATTGAACAAGGTCGACGACCCCGCAGACACCGATCCAAACTTTCACTAAATGCCGCGGGGTCGCCATCGACCAACCCAATCGTCTTACTGCATATGGTGGATATTTTCAGCGATGGACGACTATCGTTTTCTGCTCGGCACCTGCCAGAAGTATTACGACGTGCGAGACGCGGACGTTAAGAAGAGCGGACCAAGCAGCTGTGTGCCGGCCGAGATCAGCCTCATGGAAGTGGGATTCACCGACAACACTGGCCCACCGCAGCTCGTGTTCCACGTGGCTATCGAACCGCGATGTAAGCCCAAAATACTGGAGCAGCATTATGTACGTGTACGTACGTACGGTACCGTAGTGTACGTATGTACATAGGTAGGCATTTTTTAAAATGTAGGTGGTTGGTTTGTGTGTCAAACTGCTTCGAAAAGTAAACTGTCCTCGTGTGTGCATAGCATTAGCATGGCATTGGGTGCTGTGGGGTAAACCCGGCCAGCTAAGCTTTTTTTGAACTGCTGTCTCAGCAAATGATCAACCAAATAGCACATTTGAAAGACAAAAGTTCACGGAATCGATTGATCTTATACTCAATCGGTCCATTGGTTGCTTGCTGAGTGAGATATGCAGCCCTGAAACTTAGTTGGCCGGATTTTCCCATGGCCGGGTTTACCCCACAGTACCCTGCATAGTGTACTGTTTTGTAGGTCCGAATGCACGCGTATTGACAACTGAGGAACGGGCTGAGTGGTCGGAGATGTTCAACAGGCGTCACGGTCTTTTTTCCCCGCCCCCGTTGTATGCGAAGGAGAAACAGAAGGTATGGTGAAGTTTAACCGATACTGAATATGACTGCCAATGAGAACTTATGAGAATTGAAAAACGGAGCGCCAGTACATAAGGTTCTCATTTTTGAGAACTTGTGCGACTCTGTTCTGCACAAAAGTACTCCTGGAGAGGCCTTCTGACGAAAGCCCCACCTCCCCCTTCTAGGAGTACATGTTTTGTGCAAAGCAGCGTCGCACAAGTTCTCATAAGTGAGAACCTTATGTACTGGCGCTCCATTTTTCAGTTCTCATAAGTTCTCATAAAGTAGTGGATGTGGCAGTCATATTCAGTATTGGTTAGCTCCTCCTCAATCCGCTTTTCAGTGGGTTTTTGATAAGTGCTGGCGTGGGACCACCGATCAAAAACGCTCTGAAACACGTGGGGTTAGTTTGCGACCACCCATAAATTCTTAGCGCAAATAGCGAATAGCATAGCCATAGGGTACTGTGGGGTAAGCCCGGACACGTAGTATATCTCAGCAACCATAAGATCGATTGTGACAAGTATTTTTAGTTTTTACCAATCGGTTCCTTGAACTCTCCTCTTTCAACTGAGCTACCATGTTCATCCTTTGCTGAAGCGGCCTTACGGGGAATTCCCCGTGAGTTTACTCACCACGTGTGTAGCCCACTATTGTTAGCTTCAGGTGGGCTATGCATAGGGGAGGGGGATATGCATGAGACATTTTTTATGTTTTCTCAATAATGGGGTTATGTCAAAGGGGGCTGTGCACCGGT
>JASAMW010007290.1:0-47807 GCA_030247985.1 Epsilonema sp. ZAB3_2
TACATACCCCATGCCCCCATTACTTATTTGAGTAAAGCAAAATTCGGCAATCGTATGCAATCGGGCAGGCACGACGTGTATTGTAATACAATTTGTATAGCCTACTTTTTAGGCAGAGAACACACGCAACGCAAACACTTCTGATGCGGAATAACCTCAATTCTGGAACTAATCGTACCACAGCCGACGAGAGCGGAAAGCGCCGGAGAGCCAATGAGCATCCAGCTGGAAAGTCGCATCACCACTGAGGATATTTCGGATGGTTCAAAGACACCGCCTCCTTACAGCGGTATGAGCTGGAGCGAGCCAGAGGCGACGAAGTGCTGGAAATAAGCCAGCAGTAAATTGGGCATCCAGCACTGGACTGACACAGGAGACGGCCGACTTTTCTCCAAATTCGTCGCCATCGCCGCCAATAGTCCAGTGCGGCTATCATAATTAATCTCGTCTTCACTGCGCCATGGCCAGACTCCATCGTCTTGTTGCTGCTGGCAACACTTAGTGTAGTGGGAGTTCTGGATCTTCATATCAAATACCACCTCATGCCGTATTCAACAGTAGCCCGGTTCGTCCGTCTCGTCCGCCTACTGAAACAAGCGCTGCCAAAGTGGGACTGCGCTTACATCATCGGTTACGATAGAGCAGCTGCAGGGCGTTGGAGAGATCGTCGCCGGAACTGTCGACCACCAACCTGAAAGACCTTAACCTCTTACGCTTTCTTCTCTTCTTTCCAAGTATCGGATCTGCAGAAGATTCACAGCTTCCTTCAGAACAGTGCAGTGTACCTGCTCGGCCTCCAGATATCCGAGCAATCAATGGAGACAAACGTGCAGCTGCTCCAGTTCCTCAGCTCCTGTACAAAGGTGACGGGGTTGAATCTGGTTCCATCTGGCGCTGGAGAATGTGGAAGCTGAGTGTCAAGTGTTGGAGCAGCCAAAGCAGTGGAAACAGCCGAAATGGCTCCAGCTGTGGGACTGCAAGTTTAGCTGGGCTGGGCAGAAGAAGCTGGAAGAAGTCATCCAGTCACTGAAAAAACTGAAGCAGCTGAGTCGCGAATGGAGCCAATTCGATGACCTGGAAGAGCTGAAGAAGAAATGCCGCAAATTGAAAATCGCAGTCTTGTAAAGTACGTACAACGTAGACCTATTGGAAGGAAACGCTTTGATTCAAGTCCACCTCATACTTGGATGGCAATTTTGGGGGTGACTGTTAGCAGAAAATCGGCCGACACAGAGTAGGTAAGTAGGTAGTACGTGCATTTTGTAATACGTGTTGGGTACGACGACGTTCGTAGACGTGGCCAAATGACAATGGTATGCATGTCACCGTACCTACAATGTACCTACCGTAGGCTTTTGTTTTGCAGCTATTGCATATGGTTTTGTCCGTACCGTGATGCAGTCGATTTCTGTGCGAAAAAGCTCCTCGTTGCACTCGCTTCAGCTGGTGTGGCTTTACATTTTTATTGCAGTATCTTTTAAATTTCGCTTGTACAAATAAAGCAAAGATACTGTATAACGTTAATAAAATAGAAATGTACATTAGTTGCAGAAACTGTTGTCAGTTTGTTCACAACAAATTATTTATGGGAATTGTCCTATTGTTGTCGTTTCCGCAACAAAATGACGACAAAGCGACAATCTGTTGTCAACAAATTGGCACAAGGTCAGCAATATAGAGTGGCAACAGTACAACAGCAGTAACTGCTGTAAACTTTTTGACAACAATGACGAGAAGATGGGTATGTACGTAATATACTATCAAAATGTGCCTACTGTTTCAACTTTTTTCCTGACAAAAGTTGGTCCATTTCGATCTCATTATCACAGCCAAATTTTGTCTCGTCTCGGCTCCTGAAAGGTCTTTTGATACTATCGCTGTTTTCTTCCGCTTCGTTAGCATCACGTCCACGTTTAGTAGGAGCTGGCAGTACCGCAATGATAAAGCACAAGATGGTGGCTACAGTACCCAGACATCCGGCGAACAAATAGGCGGCGTACAACCCGATTTGGTCGGCGATATGACCTAAAATATGGAAAAGCAGCTTTGGATTGGACGTGCATAAATTATTACAGAAAGATGTGTGACACCACGCGAATAAGGCGCTTATATTCATCGGTCACTCGTTTTCTCCCCTTCTTTCGGTCTTGCCTAATAATTGATGACCAACGCGTTGTCGATGCTTTCTCGTCTACCATATACTGTAAAGGTCGGTGTATGGCCCTGCAGGGCAATACAAACAAGATCAGCCAATTTGGGCGGGCTATACACGGGATCGGGCAATACAAAAGCCTACTTATTTTGCTCCAATTTTAACCCTAAATGTTATTGTGGGTTGAAGAATGGTCTCCTTTATTGGTATTTTGGAAAACACTGATCGATTCAAAGCTATACTTCGTGTGGCAGTGATAGCCATTTTCAATTGCTGTGCTTATATGCCAGGCCAGTCCGATTCCAGATTCCAACAGCAATGATCCAAACTGCTTGCTAAGAATTTCGTATTCCATTGTCAACCTATTTTCAGCTTCACAGGCCAATATTTCGTGGTTTCCGGCTTGCAAAGGTGCAAATAAATCTCTGTGAAGGCAGTTTTTGCATTGCCCGATATCGGGCTATATACGGGCCAAAAGTGCAATATAAGCCAAATTAAGCGGGCTATACACGGGATCGGGCAATACACGGTATCGGGCTATACACCGACCTTTACAGTAATCATCCTACACTTAAATCAGTACTGTATAACTTTAAAACCTACGTATGTACATGTACCTGCAGAGAGTGGCAGTGTGAGTCCACCCAGGCCGATGCAGAAGGCGACGAATCCTTGCGCGGACGGTAGCAGAGGAACGCCGAACAACTGCACGATCACCGGTGCGAGAGTGGAGAGACTGAGGCCGAAACCGAGGCCGAACAGGGTCGCGTTCAGCACGAAACTCCAGGCGGAATTGCAGAGCGGAGCCAGAAAGGCCTGACTGCTCATGAGCAGAACGGAAAGCGCGAATAGCAGAGGCCGCGGCGTACGAGGGTGGTGGGAGAGGAAGGCGCCGGACAGACGACCCACCAGGTTGCTCGCTCCGGCAGCGGAAACGAGGGCTGCAGATTTGTCCTGAATAAAGTAAAGAGGTAAAATTTGATTGGAAAACAAGTAATGCAGGTCCGAAATGATGCCTTATTAATATGTTGACCTGCCCCATTAATAGGTACATATGTACGGTACAGGGGAGTAGGTAGCCAACAAATACTTGAGGCGCAAAATGCCAAATTCACCTCTTTGCCTGCCACCTTCCGGCATCCTTCATATCTACCATGCAGTAATTTTGTGCCTCTGGCAGCTGAATTTTGGGGCGCAAATGGAAAACTGAGGCGGAAATGCGCCTCAAGTTACCACGTACCTACCCCCCCCAGTGTATGTATGTACGTACAATAATGTACTCCTGGTTGGCAGGGCTATATGTGTACTTTACCTCCTTTCATTTTGTGAATAGAACCCACAGACAGGCAAAGAGTACATAACAGCGATTAGAGTTAGTTTTATGATCAGATTCGGGAAAAGCCATAAGAATCACATCATCGTTTTTCTTCATTCTTCCTGCTTCTTCTTCTTCCTCTTCCCACCCTCGGATTTCTTCTCCCTATCTTCAGCAGATCTCCTATCAGATTTCATCTTCTTTTTCGCGTCGTCATCACTGTAAAATTCCGTCTCCAGTGAAATTGGGCGCGCACCTGAAGCCTTGTCTTTCGTCTTTTTCCCTGCCGGCTCTTTCGAACGGTGTCCTGCTCCTTTCTTCTCCTTCCTTTTCTTTCCTTCGGATGCGTCAGAGTCCCTTTCTACGGTAATGCTGCCGCTGGTACAAGTTGGTTGATGTTGTCGTCGTCCCTGAGGCCTGTCCTTTTCTGGGGTATACCTACGTAGTATGTATGTACGTACCACGTACGATGTGCATATCGGTAATTCCCCACCTGTGCAGTGCGCGTTTCCGCCCCAAAAGTTAATAAGGCAAGGGGAGAATATTTAAATACTTTCAGTACCGTGTATTTACCGGTGCATAGCCATAGCCCGCTCCATATGTACCTACCTACGTACTGTACTGTGTACTGTACAGTAGTAAAGCTATATGTTAATAACATAATGTTATGTACCTATATATAGCTGCTCAAGCTAGCCATACACAGCCACTCCCACACCCAACATCAACCCTTGTTTTTGACCTCAAATATCCCCCTAATAACGCATGCTTTTGACCTAAAAAAAATAAAAATATGCCTCTCAAAAACAAACAATATGCACCGCATAGGTACGTAGGTATACCCCTGCGGCTGCTTCTTCCTCTTGTGTCTTCCCGTTTCATCATCATCCAGATACTCCTTGCCATCGTAATCCAGCTTCCCTTTCCTCCAGAACACGAAACCCACCGGCATCCCTCCAACTTTGCTGCCTCGACGCGCTTTCCAACAGCAGAAGAAGATGATAAATCCTTTAAGAATCACCAGGATCAGTAGAGCCAAGAAGACGATCAGCAGAATAGCCCAGAGTGGCAGTCCGTCTGATTTCTTTGCCGGTGGTTTATTGTCTGGCTTTGTGGTTGTTGTAGTAGTCGTGGTGGTCGAAGGAGATGTATCGGAATTAGTTTGGGCGGATTTCAATGAGACGAGTATGGTTGTGGTGGTCAGCAGAAAGAAAAGAAAAGCAGCCGACGTGGAGGACATGTTGCTGGGGGTCGAAAAAGGGAAAGGAAGACAAGGCTTAAGGTGCGCGCCCAATTCACTGGAGACGGAATTTTACAGTGATGACGACGCGAAAAAGAAGATGAAATCTGATAGAAGATCTGCTGAAGATAGGGAGAGAAATCCGAGGGGTGGGAAGAGGAAGAAGAAGAAGCAGGAAGAATGAAGAAAAACGATGATGTGATTCTTATGGCTTTTCCCGAATCTGATCATAAAACTAACTCTAATCGCTGTTATGTACTCTTTGCCTGTCTGTGGGTTCTATTCACAAAATGAAAGGAGGTAAAGTACACATATAGCCCTGCCAACCAGGAGTACATTATTGTACGTACATACATACACTGGGGGGGTAGGTACGTGGTAACTTGAGGCGCATTTCCGCCTCAGTTTTCCATTTGCGCCCCAAAATTCAGCTGCCAGAGGCACAAAATTACTGCATGGTAGATATGAAGGATGCCGGAAGGTGGCAGGCAAAGAGGTGAATTTGGCATTTTGCGCCTCAAGTATTTGTTGGCTACCTACTCCCCTGTACCGTACATATGTACCTATTAATGGGGCAGGTCAACATATTAATTAGGCATCATTCGGACCTGCATTACTTGTTTTCCAATCAAATTTTACCTCTTTACTTTATTCAGGACAAATCTGCAGCCCTCGTTTCCGCTGCCGGAGCGAGCAACCTGGTGGGTCGTCTGTCCGGCGCCTTCCTCTCCCACCACCCTCGTACGCCGCGGCCTCTGCTATTCGCGCTTTCCGTTCTGCTCATGAGCAGTCAGGCCTTTCTGGCTCCGCTCTGCAATTCCGCCTGGAGTTTCGTGCTGAACGCGACCCTGTTCGGCCTCGGTTTCGGCCTCAGTCTCTCCACTCTCGCACCGGTGATCGTGCAGTTGTTCGGCGTTCCTCTGCTACCGTCCGCGCAAGGATTCGTCGCCTTCTGCATCGGCCTGGGTGGACTCACACTGCCACTCTCTGCAGGTACATGTACATACGTAGGTTCCACCCCCCCCCCCCCCCCCTTAAAGTTATACAGTACTGATTTAAGTGTAGGATGATTACTGTAAAGGTCGGTGTATAGCCCGATACCGTGTATTGCCCGATCCCGTGTATAGCCCGCTTAATTTGGCTTATATTGCACTTTTGGCCCGTATATAGCCCGATATCGGGCAATGCAAAAACTGCCTTCACAGAGATTTATTTGCACCTTTGCAAGCCGGAAACCACGAAATATTGGCCTGTGAAGCTGAAAATAGGTTGACAATGGAATACGAAATTCTTAGCAAGCAGTTTGGATCATTGCTGTTGGAATCTTGGAATCGGACTGGCCTGGCAAAAAATATAAGCACAGCAATTGAAAATGGCTATCACTGCCACACGAAGTATGTAGCTTTGAATCGATCAGTGTTTTCCAAAATACCAATAAAGGAGACCATTCAACCCACAATAACATTTAGGGTTAAAATTGGGGCAAAATAAGTAGGCTTTTGTATTGCCCGATCCCGTGTATAGCCCGCCCAAATTGGCTGATCTTGTTTGTATTGCCCTGCAGGGCCATACACCGACCTTTACAGTATATGGTAGACGAGAAAGCATCGACAACGCGTTGGTCATCAATTATTAGGCAAGACCGAAAGAAGGGGAGAAAACGAGTGACCGATGAATATAAGCGCCTTATTCGCGTGGGTGTCACACATCTTTCTGTAATATTTTATGCACGTCCAATCCAAAGCTGCTTTTCCATATTTTAGGTCATATCGCCGACCAAATCGGGTTGTACGCCGCCTATTTGTTCGCCGGATGTCTGGGTACTGTAGCCACCATCTTGTGCTTTATCATTGCGGTACTGCCAGCTCCTACTAAACGTGGACGTGATGCTAACGAAGCGGAAGAAAACAGCGATAGTATCAAAAGACCTTTCAGGAGCCGAGACGAGACAAAATTTGGCTGTGATAATGAGATCGAAATGGACCAACTTTTGTCAGGAAAAAAGTTGAAACAGTAGGCACATTTTGATAGTATATAACGTACATACCCATCTTCTCGTCATTGTTGTCAAAAAGTTTACAGCAGTTACTGCTGTTGTACTGTTGCCACTCTATATTCCTGACTTTGTGCCAATTTGTTGACAACAGATTGTCGCTTTGTCGTCATTTTGTTGCGGAAACGACAACAATAGGACAATTCCCATAAATAATTTGTTGTGAACAAACTGACAACAGTTTCTGCAACTAATGTACATAGTTGACAACAATGACGAGCAGCTGTACACACAGCTATTTTTGCTATAACGTACAGTATCTTTGCTTTATTTGTACAAGCGAAATTTAGAAAAATACTGCAATAAAAATGTCAAGCCACACCAGCTGAAGCGAGTGCAACGGGGAGCTTTTCACACAGAAATCAACTGCATCACGGTACGGACAAAACCATATGCAATAGCTGCAAAACAAAAGCCTACGGTAGGTACATTGTAGGTACGGTGACATGCATACCATTGTCATTTGGCCACGTCTACGAACGTCGTAGTACCCAACACGTATTACAAAATGCACGTACTACCTACTTACCTACTCTGTGTACGGCCGATTTTCTGCTAACAGTCACCCCAAAATTGCCATCCAAGTATGAGGTGGACTTGAATCAAAGCGTTTCCTTCCAATAAGTCTACGTTGTACGTACTTTACAAGACTGCGATTTTCAATTTGCGGCATTTCTTCTTCAGCTCTTCCAGGTCATCGAATTGGCTCCATTCGCGACTCAGCTGCTTCAGTTTTTTCAGTGACTGGATGACTTCTTCCAGCTTCTTCTGCCCAGCCCAGCTCAACTTGCAGTCCCACAGCTGGAGCCATTCCAGCTGTTTCCACTGCTTGAGCTGCTCCAACACTTGACACTCAGCTTCCACATTCTCCAGCGCCAGATGGAACAGAGTCAACCCCGTCACCTTTGTACAGGAGCTGAGGAACTGGAGCAGCTGCACGTTTGTCTCCATTGATTGCTCGGATATCTGGAGGCCGAGCCAGTACACTGCACTGTTCTGAAGGAAGCTGTGAATCTTCTGCAGATCCGATACTTGGAAAGAAGAGAAGCGTAAGAGGCTAAGGTACTTCAGGTTGGTGGTCGACAGTTCCGCGACGATCTCTCCAACGCCCTGCACTGCTCTATCGTAACCAATGATGTAAGCGCAGTCCCACTTTGGCAGCGCTTGTTTCAGTAGGCGGACGAGACGGACGAACCGGGCTACTGTTGATGGCGTGAGATCGTATTTGATATGAAGATGCAGAACCCCCACTACACTAAGTGTTGCCAGCGGCGACTGGACGATGGAGTCTGGCCATGGCGCAGTGAAGACGAGATTAATTATGATAGCGCCTGGACTGTTGGCGGCGATGGCGACGAATTTGGAGAGAAGTCGGCCGTCTCCTGTGTAAGTCCAGTGCTGGATGCCCAATTTACTGCTGGCTTTCTCCAGCACTTCGTCGCCTCTGGCTCGCTCCAGCTCATTCACTGTCAGGAGCAGTGTCTTTGAACCATCCGAAATATCCTCAGTGGTGATGCAACTTTCCAGCTGGATGCCCACTGGCTCTCCGGCGCTTTCCGCTCTCGTCGGCTGTGGTACGATTGGTTGCAATTGGGGTTGTTGCGCATCAGAAGTGTTTGCATTGCGTGTGTTCTCTGCTAAAAAGTAGGCTATACAAATTGTATTACAATACACGTCATGCATGCACAATGCATACGATACAAATTTTGTTTTACTCAATCAAGTAATGGGGGCATGGGGTATGTATTCAGCGTTTCCCTATGCTTTACACACAATATTTATTTCACCTTGTGCTGATTCTTCGGGTTCCGGTACAAGTAGGGCAGCGAGATGAAGCTGCGTTTGCTCCAGTGTCTGACGGAAGATGTCGAAGGCATATGGACCGATACGCTTCGTAACCTCTATCAATTCTAATACTCGGAGCTCTTGGTTCTGACAGCTGCAAATAAAAGAGCAAAAGCAAGGTATGTACAATATGGATGGATGTCACTGACACTAACTTGTGTAAAGACTTTTGGTGTACAATTCATACATACCTTCTGATCCGGTTCATAAGTGGATCTGTGTATAATCCTGGGGCATTGGCCTTGAGTCTAGGCAAGATCAACAACAGGTCCAACTCTTCGATGAAAGTTGGTGTCGCCTTATCCAACAGATCCTTATGATGACGCTTCATTCCTGGCTCCTTGCTGGTAGTCATGTTGAAGTTGCTACCGTACAGTTATGATTGTGTCCTCGTGTTGTGATGCTGATGCACCTTCCTTTCTATGGCACACACTGAAAGAAGAGCAAGCTGTCAAAGTTGATGACTCTCCACTCCACCCGAGCTGAAAAGTTACGCAAAATGAATCTGTGATTGCAAAAAGCCGAGAGTCAAAATGCATGCATACTCTAGCTGTAGCAGTAATAAACGAGCGCCTCTGTCACATGCAATATTGATGGTGATAAGAGCAAGCCTTTTGTAAACAAATGACTACTTATAGTCTGGCCAACAGGAGTTGGCAGCGGGACTCAAGGCGCGTTGCGTGAAATAGATGCACAAATGCGGATTTATGTCCACGCTTCGTGTACTTCTATTTAGCAGAAGTACATGCAAACTACGCATGACGACTTGAGTCCAACTGCCAACTCCTACTGGCCAGACTATAGCTGCTTTGCTGGGCGCATCTTCGATAAAAGATAAGAGCGCTGCTTTACTTTGTAAGCACACCGCAGCTGTATTACAGTAGGTGCACCTCCACGCATGTGACCATAAACACAACATGCACAAACTACGTAGTAACTCAGCTACTACGTAGGCCTCTACGACCTAGTCTCTGCTATCAAAACTTCCATCCCTAAATCAGTCAATTTTCACTTCAATTATTTTTTGCTGCTGTTGTTGCTGCTGCTCCTGTCTACCACTTCCTTGTTCCGGTGCTTTTGGTACAACTGTGCCAGTTGGTTCATCAGTCGACCTCGGTTCTTCTTTTGGCGCAGAGCCAACGTCCAGCAGCATCAACGGCTCATCTTCCGCCTTCTTCACTTCATCATTATCTTCCTTGCTGGATGGTGAACTTGGAGGCTCCTACAAATATATACCGAAGAATGAAACATCAAAGCTACGGGATTGCTTCTATCTCTCGCTTGGATTCATGTTCACAGTGTACGGTTGATGGTATGGTTGGGGCAACTTCGGACGGGCCAGAAATTCTAATCAAATTTTTCGGTATTTATGCAATAATATGTTTGTTGAACCCAGATTGCACAGTTCAAAGATGAATTTAGGGTAAGCGGGATAATTCGGGCACTATCTAGCGGTTACCAAACCTGTACTACAGTTATGATAGCAGCGGTGAGGGGTAAGTCGGGCCTCCGCCCAAACATATATATATTTTCAGTTGTAAGGGGAGACAATGGTGGGTGATCGACAGTACAGCACTGCACATATGTACGTACGTACTTATTGAAGCTAGCTTAGCAAGACGTCCGAAATTACCCCACACTACCACAACTTTCGAGCTTATGTCGCTTGAGGCCGCTTACATCAAGAATCAGCGTTGTCTGTGTACTGGGGACCGGCATGTGAACCCAGCAGGATTTAGAGTGAAGCGGCAGGAACACTTCGGAGCAATTCTGTTCACCGCATCGAGCGAATAGAACCTGTTTCTCATCCTTCAGAATATCTGAAGCAGTTACAACAGATAAGACAATAAAAGCACGACATCTTTTGTATGTTTTACAGATCATGAATTATGTGGTGGGGAGAGTTTAGGGTACTGTACGCAAAGGTTGGCAGCTGGGCAAGTGAAAATGGGTCATCATCAAACCAGTGAAGTTGATGTTTCCGCAAACTCACAAATAGGAAGAAATAAAAATTTACGCTGCTTGTTTACAATTGTCGATGCCAAAAACTTGCCGCAATCATTACAGTACGACTACACGTACGTATAACACAAATAACAGAGGCACAGAGTACATCTTACGTTTCGAACAGAAAGATGCATTAGGCAACGCCGTCGCTGCACATTTCTTCTCTTCGCTTCCATCTTCTTTGTGCTCAACAACAAACGCGCACTGAGGCAGTTGAGGCCTATGAAAAAAGTCGCACACTTGTTAGGAGTCGAACCAACCAAGCACGCACCCCGCCCAAAACCACTCTGCCACAGGGTTTGTCGAAGTAGGGCGCCGACGCCGTAGTGTTTCTTGTAGCGTCGCATCGCCTTGAGTTCGCGCAGTTTCTTCTCATCTCGGTAACTGGAACCGCTCGAGAGAAAGGCTGTGCCTAAAAACACAGGGAATAAAAATACAGATGATGGGGTACTGTGGGAAAATTTTGGAAGAGGTGGTAGGTATGACTGCTCCGCAAACAAACGAACTGTGGTTCTCCCTCCGAACAAGCTTGGAAAAAGTTTGCGATAAAGCCAGCTGCTTTGGAGGAGGCTGCACTGGGTTGGGTCGCGTATGTACTGTACTGTTTGGTCATCAGATAGATAGGTAAAGCAATCCCACATCTATGGACCACAGTCGTATTTGCTCTGTATGACGTACGTATAAATGCATTAGGTACATATACGTAGGTATCCTCGATTGCGCTAAAATTTCGGGTGGTCGCGAGCAGTCCCCTTTTTCCAAGTTCTCTGCTGGCACCGATCTAAAAACCGCACTTAAAAAGGGCGAGCAAGGTTGCGTGCGACCAGCCCAGCAATTTTAGCACAAGTAAGTAGTGAATACGTTCCCATTTGCCTACGTACGTACAAACCGTATTTCCTTCTTTCCTGCGCAATTTGCTGCTTGTACTTGGCTCGTCTAAGCTTCATCTTATGCGCGAGAATCTTGAACTGTTCCGTGTACAAGCCCTGCAGTTTGATCAGTTTATCCCTGGCCAACGTGGCAATTTCCTCCGTCGTGTATACGCCGGCGTGCCTGAAAGAGATTCGAACCATCGGACTGACCATGCTAAACGGAGTCAGAGGCGGCAGACCGGACGGCGGCGGCTCCTTACCGCCTGCGCTACCTGAGCGGCTCGTCGGAATCGTCCAAATCCGCGCTGAAATCATCCGTGAACAGCGCCGTCTCTTCGTCCAGCTTGTCCTTGCTTTCGTCTTCGTCCGAGGATTCGCTGTAGTAATCTGTAAGAAACACAAAGTACCTATCCGCGAGTTGAGGGGTTAGTGGACGTGGTCCGACGATGGTAGCCTCTTTGCATCTGAGCGATTTTTATGGGGAAAATACTAGTACGACGTATGCCAACCAGTAACCACCTTCGACGTACGTACGTCAACTTTCGTCAAACGCCACAACTTTATACGATTGGAGGAATGCACCGTGAAAAGGGACAAGCATCCGCCAGTCACGTCGCCTAACATCTCAACTCGTGGATAATGTAAACCACGGTTGGGCAACAAATTTCTACAATTTGCAACCAAAAGTCAAGCTAAAGACTATGGACCAGTTGCGCTAAAAAGAATTTATGGGTGGTCGCGAGCTGACCCCTCTGCATTACACTTCTTTCACTGCACCTGTTTTCTCTTCCTGCTTCACCATCCACCAATCAAAAAATGCACTGAAAAGTGCAGTACAGCAGAGCGGTTCAGCTCGCGACCACCCACAATTTCTTCCAAGCGCAACTATGTACAAGACTACTTGCGTAGCTTTACACTTGTGCGCTACACACGTGGAGAGCAAACTCCCGGGGAATTCCCCGCAAGTATGTAATGAAGCATAGGGAGGCCACTGAATTTACCAGGAGTTTGAACTTCACCACGTGTGAACGCGTGAGAAAAATTTCGCGCTTGGGAGCAACTGACAGTTCCTCTACACGCAAAACAAAACTCGAGGTTCAAACCTCACCGCCTGCGCAGCGCGCTAACTAACCGTAATCTGTACAACAGTGTAGTACCTGCGGCAGATCTGCTACTGGTCCTGTTTGTTTTCGCTGCCGGCAGAGGGGGCGCGTGTTGGAGCTCGTCTTTGGGCAGGGTGACGCTGTGCGCGCCGTACTGCGAGTAGTGCCCGAGCGACTGCAGGAGTCCGTCGCGCGTGTCGCGATGTCGCACGCGGTGCAGCGCCTGTCGCCGAATGCGCGTCACCAGCTTCGCGTGCTCCAGACAGAATCTGCAATAGCATCAATATGTACTATCGTATTTACCGGTGCATAGCCCCCCCCCCCCAATGCAGAGCCCCCATGCATCACCCCATATAGAAAAACATAAACAGACAGAAACTGCAATAATCATCAATATACCATAGGAGGATGGCCACTGGAGTGTAACACATCGTGGGGTAATTCCGACCAGGGGGTAGTTCAAAGGGGTCAGTGGGTAATTTGGGAAAGGAGATAGCAAGTCTGATTGAGGGAAAGATCGATAATTTGGAGTTGGGGTACCGTTTACCGGTGCATGCATAGCCCCAAGCATAGACCCTTATGCATGAATAGCCACATGCAGAAACTACGGGGTAATTCAGGGAAGGAAATAGCAAATCTGTAATGAGAGAAGGGGATCGATAACTTGAGTTTGCGTTGCCGTATTTACCGGTGCATAGCCCAATACATGGCCCAATGGCCACATGGCCCAATACATAGTCCAATGGCCCATACAAAAACTGAGTAAGTTACAACGAAGGCGCCCCATGATCTATGAGTCGTGCTTCGGCCCCCACGCGGGAAAGATAAGACACGCGGCGTGCCCGTTGAAAAACAAAGTAGAGAACGATTTTTCGCAGTAAAACGACAATACCAACAACGTACGCGCTGACGCCTTGTTTTCCTTTCTCGGCGCGTGGGGGCCGAACCACGACTCTTTACAGCGTAGAGCGCTTTTTTCTTACCCCTCCTTCACAGAGTCTGTTCTCAGCAACACATTCGGGCATCTTCGTTGCGTCCGGTGACTGATGTAGTTGCATTTGCGACACGCAGAATCTCTGTCTACGAAAATATGCCTGAAACAGCAACACGCCCCGATTTTCTCGTTTCTATGGCGCAGTGGTTGATGGGGCTACTACATATATGCAGGTTCGAATCCAGAGCCTCATCCATCCATGCCGCGTTCAGATTACTATTTATTTTTTTGCTAGATACACTACGTTGTAGAGTGCTTCTTTGGAAATGTACCTTGGAAACCTTTTTTATGGTCCAGCAACCGTTTTCCAAACATATTGAGACTTCCGCATTACGTTGCTGACCAGTTTAAAATTTAACCCCTCCTGTATGCTGAGATATAGCTGCTGGTAGGCCCAAATTGCCCCTCACGTGCCCGCCACTTTTTTCAAAAGCTCTTACCATCATTCTACTCCATTTTCTTCACAGATTTCGATTTGGGGCATGCCCCTCCGATATTTTGATGAATACACCATGATATAGCCCAAAAAAGGGTAATTTTGGCTAATTTGATCATTTTCGTCAATTTTGGTGGTGTATTTATCAAAATATCGAAGGGGCATGCACCAAACCGAAATCAGCGAAAAAAATGGAGTAGAATGATGTTAAGAACTTTTGAAAAAAGTGGCGGGCACGTGAGGGGCAAATTGGGCCTACCAACAGCCATATCTCAGCATACAGGAGGGGTTAAATTTTGAACTGGTCAGCAACGTAATGCGGAAGTCTCAACATGTTTGGAAAACGGTTGCTGGACCATAAAAAAGGTGTCCAAGGTACATTTCCAAAGAAGCACTCTACAACGTAGTGTACCTAGCAAAAAAATAAATAGTATAGACGTACGTCCGAAAAAAGCATGTAGCCAAGCCAGTCAACGTACTTTTCTACGTCGTAGGCGCTGTGCAAGCAAAGCAAGCAAAGTTTCTTTTCTGCGTGCATAACATACAATATTATGAACAACGATAAAACAGCAATGCACGTAGATGGATACTCAATACTCAGAAGAGTCAACATGAAAGTACCCAGGTAAAACTGTTAGCTACATACAATAAAACTATAGGATAGGCAATAACAAATTATCAATTGTCCAATAAAAATCGGCAGGGAGTGAGTCTAGGGAAAATCCGTGTAGGGAATCGCTGAATGCCAAGGGCACCAGGTCATTTGACGAGCCAGGGTCACAAGATCTTGAAATGGCCACCGAAGAGTGGGATGTGCATCAAATCCATGGCTGCCTGCGTGGCGTTCCATTCAACCAAACTATTGAAAATATCAGACTCCTGTGCTGTATGTACGTCTCTAATGTGAACGCGGCATCACACAATAACTGGCAAAGCAAAAAAAAAACATTTTGTCCCGATGGCGCAGTGGTTGGTAACGCCATTATCAACGCAGGTTCGAACCCAACCTGGCTCATCCACCCCCAAATACGTGTACCTCAGGCAGTAATCCTGGCCTTCCACTCGATTTCGCGTGCATTTCTTGTCCTGTCGACGACATAGCGCGTTCTCCGTCGCGGAGGGGAGATAACGAATGGAACTGGAAGCTGCGTAATGTCGGCTCATGGCTGAAAAGTACCTAAGAGAATGATGACTGATTCACATTACTGGCAGAAAACGCGCTTCGGCGTGCGCCCGGAGCATCCATGGTTGTACATGCCTATTTGTGGTGTAGAGTAGAGCCATGGACACGCCGAGCGTACGCCCGATGGATGGCTCCTATGTGAAATAAACAACGCAAACACTAAAATAATAAGTCACAAGGATGGCGCAATTAAAATTTCAGTACATTTCTCACTTCCAAAATTATCCCACAAAGCCCAGCTATACTATGCAAGATGGAAGCAAATGTAATTCTGGTAATTTACGGCATTGAATTACCGATTTCATCAAAGTAATCACACAAAAGTACAGTCATCACGAAATCTTTATTCCATCGAAATCGTCTCATATCTAAGCGCTACATTTCACCGAGCACTGAATCGTCGTACGTACATTATGAAAAAATAAAGCACAGCCACGGATCACGGATTCACGATTCACGAACGTACAAACTCGCAATTCCATTTTACGCCGCACCGGCCGCGCACGTACCGAAAGCGCAGAAGATCACAATTTTGAATCACACACACCCACTGGAACAATATAGTACGTAATCGTACCTTTGAGCAAGTGAGCAAGAATTTTAGGCGGCAAATACAGTATACGAACATACGTAGTATGTAATATGGACACAATCGTACTCACACACAGACACGTATTGCTGTGACTTAGCGTGTATGACTACGATTGAATCACAGATTGAAGCTGTACCTTCATACTATCTCTTTTAGAGTGATTTTCAATTCGCTACACTTCTTCTCCAGTTCTTCCATGTCATCGAATTGGCTTCTTACGCGCCAAATCTGCTTGAGGCTTTTCAGTGACTGGAAGACTTCTTCCAGCTTCTTCTGCCCAGCCCAACTCAACTTGCAGTCCCACAGCCCGAGCTCTTTCAGCTGTTTCCACTGCTTGAGCAGCTCCAGCACTCGACACTCAGCTTCCACATTCTCCAGCGCCAGATCACACAGAGACAACTTCGTTACCTTTGTACAGCAGCTGAGGAACTGGAGCAGCTGCACGTTTGTCTCCACTGATTGCTCGGATATCCCGAGTATGAGCAAGTACACTGCACTGTTCTGAAGGAAGCTGTGAATCTTCTGCAGATCCGATACTTGGAATGAAGAGAAGCATGAGAGGTTGAGGTACTTCAGGTTGGTGGTCGACAGTTCCGCGACGATCTCTCCAACGCCGTGCATTGCTCTATCGTAACCATAGATGCGAGCGTAGTCCCATTTTGGCAGCGCTTGTTTCAACAGGCGGACGAGACAAACGAACCGGGCTACTGTTGATGGCGTGAGATCGTATTTGATATGAAGATGCAGCTGCTTCACTACACTAAGTGTTGCCAGTGGCGACTGTACGATGGAGTTTGGCCATGGCGCAGTGAAGATGAGATGAATTCTGCCAGCGCCTTGACTGTTGGCGGCGATGGCGAAGAATTTGGAGAGAAGTCGGCCGTCTCCTTTGTAAGTCCAGTGTTGGATGCCCAATTTAATGCTGGCTTTCTCCAGCACTTCGTCGCCTCTGGCTCGCTCTAGCTTATCCACAGTCAGGAGCAGTGTTTTTTGACCATTCGGAAAATACTCAGTGGTGATGCAGCTTTCCAGTAGGATGCCCACTGGCTCTCCGGCGCTTTCCGCTCTCGTCGGCTGTGGTTCGGTTGGTTGCGTTTGGGATTGTTGCGCATCAGCAGTATTGGCATTGCGTGTTGCTAAAACCAGGAATATATAACATTATAAGGGGGAGGAATATGCAAACAGTGTTGTGAGGCAGAAGCAAGGCTAGCGACCAAGTAGTTCCGTATATACGACTTTCTCAAATTTATCCTTCCGTATATACGACCAGTTGTTTCCGTATATACGACCATTTTGTTGGTCGTATATACGGAAATCTTCCGTATATATGGAAAGTCCTTCCGTATATACGGAAGTGGTCGTATATACGGATGTCCTTCCGTTTATACGACCAGTGCGTTTCCGTATATACGACCCTTGATGGTCGTATATACGGAAACAACTGGTCGTATATACGGAAGGACAAATTTGAGAAAGTCGTATATACGGAACTACTTGGTCGCTAGCCTTGCTTCTGCCTCACAACACTGTTTGCATATTCCTCCCCTCCATAATGTTATATATTCCTGCTAAAACGTACACACTTATGTACAGTACTGTACTATCCGTATGCAAAATTTCACTTTTCACTCAATCAAGTGTGGGGTGTGTATAAAGTACGTAGCGTTCCTGTATGCTTTACACACATTTATTTCACCTTGTGCTGAATCTGTGGATGTCGATGTCTGTCCAAGCAGGGCAGCGAGGTGAGGCTGCGTTTGTTCCAGTGTTTGACGGAAGATGTCGAAGACGTCTGGACCGAGACGCTTCGTAATCTCAATCAGTTCTAATACTTTGAGCTCTTGAGTCTGGCAGCTGCAATAATAAAGATGAATTACTCTACATAGTATGGATGGATGGATACACACAAACACTGACTTTGTAAGTTACAGACAAGTAGGGTACTGTGGAATAAAGCCGGCCATGGGGTAAACCACGTAAGCGCCTTTCAACTTGCTGTTTCAGCAAATATGATGAACCAAATTAGCTCATTAGAATGAGGATAGTTCAAGGAATCGATTGGTCCTAATTTGTCTCAATCGGTCCATTGGTTGCTGAGATGGAGCCCTGAATTTTAGGTGGCCGAATTTTTCCATGGCCGGGTTTACCCCATGGCACCACCAACCTTTTGATACGGTTCATATGAAGGTCAGTGTATAAACTGGTGGCATTGGCCTTGAGTCTAGGCAAGAGCAAGATAAGGTCCAACTCTTCGGTGAAAGTTGGTGTCGCCTTATCCAACATATCCTTATGATGACGCTTCATTCCTGGCTCCTTGCTGGAAGTCATGTTGAGTTGTTACTGTACAGTTATGATTGTGCACCGTGTGTGATGCTGATGCACCTTTCTATGGCACACACTGAAAGAAGAGCAAGCTGGCAAGCTGATGACTCTCCACTCCACCCGAGCTGAAAAGTTATGCAAAACGAACCTGTGATTGCAAAAGCTGAGAGTCGAAATGTATAACTGTAACAGTATTAGCGAGCCCCTCTGTCACACGCAATGGTGATAAGAGCAAGCCTTTTGCAAACAAATGACTATACTCTGGCCAACAGGAGTTGGCAGTGGCACTCAAAGCGCGTTGCATAAAATAGATTCACAAATGGGGATTTCTGTCCACGCTTCGTGTACTCCTATTTAGCAGAAGTACATGCAAACTACGCATGATGACTTGAGTCCAACTGCCAACTCCTACTGGCCAGACTATAGCTGCTTTGCTGGGCGCATCTTCGAAGAAAGATAAGAGCGCTGCTTTACTTTGTAAGCACACCGCAGCTGTATTACAGTAGGTGCACCTCCACGCATGTGACCATAAACACAACATGCACAAACTACGTAGTAACTAAGCTACTACGTAACGACCTATTTCTGCTGTATCAAAACTTCCATCCCTAAGTCAGTCAATTTTCACTTCAATTATTTTTTGCTGCTGTTGCTGCTCCTGTCTACCACTTCCTTGTTCCGGCGCTTTTGGTACAACTGTGCCAGTTGGTTCAGTCGAACTCGGTTCTTCTTTTGGCGCAGAGCCAATGTCCAGCAGCATCAACGGCTCATCTTCCGCCTTCTTCACTTCATCATTATCTTCCTTGCTGGATGGGGAACTTGGAGGCTCCTACAAATATATACCGAAGAATGAAACATCAAAGTTACGGGGTTGCTTCTATCTTTCGCTTGGATTCATGTTCACAGTGTACGGTTGATGGTATGGGTGGGGTAACTTCGGACAGGCCAGAAATTCTGATCAAATTTTTCGGTAGGCCTACGTATGCAATTTTCGTTGAACCCAGATTGCATTGCACAGTGCACGGACGGAATAGGGGCTAATTTAGGGCACCATTAGCGGTGATCAAACCTGTACCTATTGATAGCGGTGTGAGGTAAGTCGGGACACCCTCAAACCCCAACATTTTTTTTTCAGTTGGAAAAGGGGGAGACAATCCACACCGGTCCCATCCCTCGTGGCCGCACGAGGGACAGCAGGCTCTCGAAGCGAAAGAATAATTACGGTAGCCTACGTACGTGGTAAAAACGAAGTCGACAAAGCGCGCAGCGAGCAGAGGAAGAAACGAAGAAGCGCGCGCGTCGTGGTCTTCGTTTTTACCACGTACGTAGGCTACCGTAATTATTCTTTCGCTTCGAGAGCCTGCTGTCCCTCGTGCGGCCACGAGGGATGGGACCGGTGTGGATGGTGGGTGATTGACAGTACAGCACAGCACATATTATGTACGTACTTATTGAAGCTAGCTAGCAAGGCGTCCGAAATTACCCCACGATACTACCACAACTTTTGAGCTTATATCGGTAAAGGCCGCTTACATCCAGAATCAGCGTTGTCTGTGTACTGGGCACTGGCATGTGAACCCAGCAGGATTTAGAGTGAAGCGGCAGAAACACTTCGGAGCAATTCTCCTCACCGCATCGAGTGAATAGAACCTGTTTCTCATCCTCCAGAATATCTGAAGCAGTTACAACAGATAGGCAATAAGAGTACGACATCTTTTGCATGTTTGTTTTCCAGATCATGAATTTAGTGGTACGGAGAGTTTGGGTACTGTATGCAACGTTGGCAGTCGGTAAAACGAAAATGGGTCATCATCATCCTGTGAAGTTGATGTTTCAGCAAACTCACAAATCGGAAGAATAAGAAATATTTACGCTGCTAGTTTAGCCTTGTAGATGCCAATACTTGCCACAATCATACTACAGTACGACAATGTACGTCCGTATAACGCAAAAAACAAACGACATCTTACGCTGAGAACAGAAAGATGCATTGGGCAACGCCGTCGCGGCACATTTCTTCTCTTCGCTTCCATCGTCTTTGCGCTCAACAACAAACGTGCACTGAGGCAGTTGAGGCCTGCAACAAAAAGTCAAACACGCACACTTGCTAGAAGTCGAACCAACCAAGCACGCAGCCCGCCCAAACCACTCTGCCACCAGGGCGAGCGTGTTGAAAGAAAAACTTATGGCTCATTCACATAGGAAAGAAATGTGGTCGGCGTACGCCAGGCGCGCCCACGGTTTTGCGTTTCTCGAGCCCACGAACGCGTCGAGCGTACGCCCGGCGCATGTATCCGAAAATATGTGAGTGAGGCATTAGATTACTCCTGGACTTCCAAGCCAGCGGCTTTTCGCCTTCTCGCTCTGGCGGTTTGTCGCAGTAGGGCACTGACGCCGTAGTGCTTCTTGTAGCGTCGCATCGCCTTGAGTTCGCGCAGTTTCTTCTCATCTCGGTAGCTGGAACCGCTCGAGAGAAAGGCAGTGCCTAAAAACACAGGAACAAAAAAATACAAATTATAATGGGTACTGTGGGGAAAATTTTGGATGAGGTAGGTGGTAGATATGACTGCTGTGAGCAAACAAACAAAATGCGGTTCTTTCTCCGAACAAGCTTGGAAAAGAAGCTTGCGATCAAACCAGCTGGTTCGGGGGGCTGTACTGGGTTGAGTCGCGTATTGTTTTGTTTCCACATAGGTGGCGCTCAGCAATCCTACATTTACATACTACAGTCGTATTTTGCTCTGCATATGACGTAAATAATGCAGAGGTTAGGTGCATATCCACGATTGAGCTAAATTTCGGATGGACGTTATCCCCGTTTTCCAGTTCCCAGCTTTCGCCTATCTAAAAACCGCACTGAAAAAGGGCGAGCAAGGTTTCTACCATCCCAGAAATGTTAGCACAAGTAGTGGATACGTGTCTCATATGCCTACGTACGCAGCGTATACCGTATTTCCTTCTTTCCTGCGCAATTTGCTGCTTGTACTTGGCTCGTCTAAGCTTCATCTTATGCGCGAGAATCTTGAACTGTTCCGTGTACAAGCCCTGCAGTTTGATCAGTTTATCCCTGGCCAACGTGGCAATTTCCTCCGTCGTGTATACGCCGGCGTGCCTGAAAGAGATTCGAACCATCGGACTGACCATGCTAAACGGAGTCAGAGGCGGCAGACCGGACGGCGGCGGCTCCTTACCGCCTGCGCTACCTGAGCGGCTCGTCGGAATCGTCCAAATCCGCGCTGAAATCATCCGTGAACAGCGCCGTCTCTTCGTCCAGCTTGTCCTTGCTTTCGTCTTCGTCCGAGGATTCGCTGTAGTAATCTGTAAGAAACACAAAGTACCTATCCGCGAGTTGAGGGGTTAGTGGACGTGGTCCGACGATGGTAGCCTCTTTGCATCTGAGCGATTTTTATGGGGAAAATACTAGTACGACGTATGCCAACCAGTAACCACCTTCGACGTACGTACGTCAACTTTCGTCAAACGCCACAACTTTATACGATTGGAGGAATGCACCGTGAAAAGGGACAAGCATCCGCCAGTCACGTCGCCTAACATCTCAACTCGTGGATAATTTAAACCACGGAGTTGGGCAACAAATTTCTACAATTTGCAACCAAAAGTCAAGCTAAAGACTATGGACCAGTTGCGCTAAAAAGAATTTATGGGTGGTCGCGAGCTGACCCCTCTGCATTACACTTCTTTCACTGCACCTGTTTTCTCTTCCTGCTTCACCATCCACCAATCAAAAAATGCACTGAAAAGTGCAGTACAGCAGAGGGGTTCAGCTCGCGACCACCCACAATTTCTTCCAAGCGCAACTATGTACCAGTCTACTTGCGTAACTTTACACTTGTGCGCCACACACGTGGAGAGCAAACTCCCGGGGAATTCCCCGCAAGTATGTAATGAACCATAGCAAGGCCAGTGAATTCACCGGCAGTTTGAACCTCCACCACGTGTGAACACGTGAGAAAAATTTCGCGCGTGGGAGCAATTGACAGTGTTCTACACGCAAACCAAAACTCGAAGTTCAACCTCACCGCGTGTGCAGCGCACTAACTAACCACAATCTGTACAACAGTACAGTACCTGTGGCCGATTTGCCACTGGTCCTGTTTGCTTTGGCTGCCGGCAGAGGGGGCGCGTGTTGGAGCTCGTCTTTGGGCAGGGTGACGCTGTGCGCGCCGTACTGCGAGTAGTGCCCGAGTGACTGCAGGAGTCCGTCGCGCGTGTCGCGATGTCGCACGCGGTGCAGCGCCTGTCGCCGAATGCGCGTCACCAGCTTGGCGTGCTCCAGACAGAATCTGCAATAACCATCAACACCATTGGAGGATGGATACTGGAGTGTAACGCCGTGGGGTAATTCCGACCAGGGGTAATTCAAAGGCGCCAGGGGGTAATTCGGGGAAGGAGATAGCAAGTGTGATGGAGGGAAGGGGATCGATAATTTGAGTTTGGAGCACCGTTTACCGGTGCATAGCCCCAAGTCATAGCCCTTGTGAATGAATGAATAGCCACATACAGAAACTACGGAAGGAAATTTTAGCAAATCTGGATCGAGAGAAGGGGATCGATAATTTGAGTTTGGGCTGCCGTATTTACCGGTGCATAGCCCCCAATGCAGTCCCATACAAAAAATCAGTTACAACTAAAGATTCCATAATCTAATGAGTCGTGTTTCGGTCCCCACGCGGGAAAAGAAAGACACGTGGCGCGCCTGCTGAAAACCAAAATGGGGATAAACGATTTTTTGCAGAAGAACGACAATACCAACAACGTACGCGCTGACGCCTTGTTTTCCTTTCTCGACGCGTGGGGGCCGAACCACGACTCCTTACAGCGTAAGGCGTTTTACTTTTCTTACCCCTCCTTCACAGAGTCGGTTCTCAGCAACACATTCGGGCATCTTCGCTGCGTCCGGTGGCTGATGTAGTTGCATTTGCGACAAGCCGAATCTCTGTCCACGAAAATATGCCTGAAACAGCAACACAACCCGATTTTCTCGTTTCTATGGCGCAGTGGTTGATGGCGCTACTATATGCAGGTTCGAATCCAGAGCCTCACCCATCCATGCCGCGTTCAGATTATAGACGTTCGTCCGAAAAAAGCATGTAGCCAAGCCAGCCACGTACTTTTTTACGTCGGTTGTAGGCGCTGTGCTGTATGTACGTTTCTCATCTGAACGCGGCATCATACAAGAACTGGCAAAGCAAACAAACACATGTTGTCCCCATGGCGCAGTGGTTGGTAGCGCCATTATCAACGCAGGTTCGAACCCCACCTGTCTCACCCACCCCACACAGATACCTCAGGCAGTAATCCTGGCCTTCCACTCGATTTCGCGTGCATTTCTTGTCCTGTCGACGACATAGCGCGTTCTCCGTCGCAGAAGGAAGATAACGAATGGAACTGGAAGCTGCGTAATGTCGGCTCATGGCTGAAAAGTAACAATAATGGCTGAGTACACTACAGGAAGGAAACGCGCTCAGCGTACGCCCGGCGCATCCATGGCTGTCCATGCCTATCTCTGGTGTAGAAGCACGGACACGCCGAGCGTACGCCCGATGGATGCTTCCTATGTGAAATAAACACAACGCAAGCACCAAAATAGGTCACAGCGGGACAATTTCCTCCCTGTCCAAAATTATCCCACAACACCCTGCTATTACGTACAGTACATGAATATATGTAAGCAGATGGAAAGTAAATGTCAATCTGGTATGTTACGGCATTGAATAACCGATTTCATCAAAGTAATCACACACAGAACAATCATCATGAAATCTTTATTCCATCGAAAATCGTCCCTATTCAAAGCGCTACATTTCACTGAGCACTGAATCATCATACGTATACGTATGATAAAATAAAGCACACTAACGGATCACGGATTCACGAACGTACAACCTCGCATTCCATCTTAGGCCGCACCAGCCGCGCACGTACTGAAAGCGCAAAAGATCAAAATTTTAAAGCACCCCCATTGGAACAATATAGTACGTAATCGCACCGTTGAGCAAGAATTTTAGGCGGCAAATACAGTATACGTACGTAGCATGTAGTGTCGACACTATCGTACTCAAAGATACAGTTTCGTATTGCTGTGCGTGACGTACCGTGTGTGACTACGCCTGAATCACTGATTGATGAAATTGTACCTTCGTTTTAGTTTAAAGTTATAGAAGAGTGATGTTCAATTCGCGGCACTTCTTCTTCAGCTCTTCCAGGTCACCGAACTGGCTCCCTCTGCGCCGAATCGTCTTGAGGTTTTTCAGTGACTGGATGACTTCTTCCAGCTTCTTCTGCCCAGCCCAGCTCAACTTGCAGTCCCACAGCTGGAGCAATTCCAGCTGTTTCCACTGCTTGAGCTGTTCCAGCACTCGACACTCAGCTTCCACATTCTCCAGCGCCAGATCATACAGAGACAACGTTATCACCTTTCTACATGAGCTGAGGAACTGGAGCAGCTGCACGTTTGTCTCCACTGATTGCTCGGATATCCCGAGGCTGAGCAAGTACACTGCACTGTTCTGAAGGAAGCTGTGAATCTTCTGCAGATCCGATACTTGGAATGAAGAGAAGCGTATGAGGCTGAGCCACTTCAGGTTAGTGGTCGACAGTTCCGCGACGATCTCTCCAACGCCGTGCATTGCTCTATCGTAACCATTGATGTAAGCGTAGTGCCATTTTGGCAGCGCTTGTTTCAATAGGCGGACCAGACGGACGAACTGGGCTACTGTTGACGGCGTCAGATCGTATTCGATATGAAGAATCAGATGCGTCACTACACTAAGTGTTGCCATCGGCGACTGGACGATGGAGTCTGGCCATGGCGCAGTGAAGACAAGATGAATGATCTTAGCGCCTTGACTGTTGGCGGCGATGGCGAAGAATTTGGAGAGAAGTCGGCCGTCTCCTTCGTAAGTCCAGGACTCGATGCCCAATTCACTGCTGGCTTTCTCCAACACTTCGTCGCCTCTGGCTCGCTCCAGCTTTTCCACAGTCAGAAGCAGTGTTTTTGAACCATTCGAAAGATACTCAGTAGTGATGCAGTTTTCCAGTAGGATGCCCGCTGGCTCTCCGGCGCTTTCCGCTCTCGTTGGCTGCAGTACGGTTGGCTGCGTTTGGGGTTGTTGCGCTTCAGTAGTATTTGCATTGCGCATGTTCCCTGTTTTAGGGAACATACGCTGCCATACGCTGCCAACATATGGGAGCATTTCCAGTACGCTGCCCACTGGCTCTCGGGTACTTTCTGATCTCGCCGGCTGTGGTACGGTTGGTTGCGGTTGGGTTTGTTGCGCGGCATTAGCATTGAGTATGTTGACTGCTAAAAAAGTGCACGCTTCGGTATCGTCAGGCAAAATCGTGCCAGAAAGAAAAATCGTGTGACAGAACAGTCGACAAGATAATACTGTAAAGTTTGGCACCTGATTGATTGGCATATTTCGCAATACGGAAGTTAAGGCTGGAGCGTAGGGACATCTCTATACGTGAAACACCCTATACATAGTAGTTCGCACCAAACTTTACAGCACTTCCCTTTTACTTTCAGTTTACTTGTTTTACCTTGTGTTGATTCTGACTCTGTGGATGTCGGTACAAGCAGGGCAGCGAGATGAGACTGCGTTTGCTCCAATGTCTGACGGAAATTGTCAAAGGCATTTCGACCGAGTCCTTTTGTAATCCGAATCAATTCCAACACTTTGAACTCTTGAGTACCGGAACTGCAACAACAGGCATACTGTATATTACAAAGGAAGAAGATATGATGATCGTATGCATATGTACAGTAGTTTAGTTTGTTTACCCACTACTATTAGGTGTATATAATGGGCTGAGCCCATATACACCTACTACTATGGAAAACAGTGACTGTGGCATCTGTTGAATATACGAAAAATAGTACGAACGGTGGCCACAGTCATGTAGGGTAGCATGGGAAAAGTCGGACAGTGCGAGATAAGTATGAACCCAAGTTATTTTTCCCACTTGCTACATGTACATTATACATGTGCGTGGAAAAGAAAGATTGATTGATGTATGTACATACATACCTCGGCCTATCGTGAC
The DNA here is from genome assembly GCA_030247985.1 of Epsilonema sp. ZAB3_2. Taxonomy (NCBI): domain Eukaryota; kingdom Metazoa; phylum Nematoda; class Chromadorea; order Desmodorida; family Epsilonematidae; genus Epsilonema; species Epsilonema sp. ZAB3_2. The sequence continues at coordinate 26,185 of JASAMW010007290.1, forward strand.
CAAAACAACACAAATTGCATGAAACTACTGTAGACTGAGAAAAGCTTGGTGTGTGGTGTCCGATTCTACGCGTATGAACACAAGGAATTTCAGTGAAATGAACGATGCGTTTAGGTACCTCAGTATGCGGTCCACGTGTTCGTCAGTGTACATTCCTGTAGCCTTTAAATTAATCAATAGACGTATAACATCCAAATCTTTGACAAAAGCTGGCAACGCCTTATCCAACATAGCACGATGACGATCCTCCATGCTGAAGGTTACGGTATAAAAAGGACTGCGAGCTAGCCTTTTATGCGTTCCTTTGATTTGAAGTATAGTGAGAAGTGAATACAAGGTGCGTAATATAATATAGAGCTATAGTAGAACTAGAATTGCTGGGACCCATGCATTATTTATCTCCGGTTCTAGCGACCGTAGAGCAAAGCGGTTAAAAATCTCTCGATAACTTTAGCTCGCCTGGAAAATAAAAAAAACCGCATGCGTCTACGTGCCCTCTATGTCGAGAAATCGCCGATTTCCTTAAGTACTAAAAATGTACCAAAAAGGTAGACTTTTTTCGATTATTCCACATAAATGAACAATGCCGCAAAAACTTTTTCATTAAAAGTAGCCTATCCTATGTAAAATTTGGGGTAGGTTTCAAAAACAGTATCGGTGTTTTAAAAAAATTTAACCCCTAGTATATAATTTTGCAAAATTTGTATATTTTTGACAATTTTTGGGTAGGGGTTAAATTTTTTGAAACACCAATACTATTTTTGAAATCTGCATCAAATTCTACATAGGATAGGCTAGTTTTAATGAAAAAGTATTTGCGGCTTGTTCAGTTATGTTGAATAATCGAAAAAAAGTGTACATTTTTAGTACTTAAGGAATTTGGCGATTTCTCGACACAGAGGGCACGTAGACGCATGCGGTTTTTTTTATTTTCCAGGCGAGCTAAAGTTATCGAGAGATTTTTAACCGCTTTGCTCTACGGTCGCTAGAACCGGAGATAAATAATGCATGGGTCCCAGCAATTCTAGTTCTACTATAGGAGATGGTAAGGCGATGACTTTCGACCTGACTTGCTGCCACGTCAAGAAGTTATACAAAATGAAGCTGTGTCGATTGCGAAAGCCGAGAGTAAAATACGCACGCTTTAGCTGTAGCAGCAATACCTAAAAGAGCGCCTCGTCACATGCAATTTTGCTTGTGATAAAGGAGAGCTTAATGCAAACAAATGACTAGCGCTGCTTTGCTGGGCGCATCTTCGCTGAAAGATAAGAGCGCTGCTTACTTTGTATTAGCACACCGCAATTGTATATGATAGTAGGTTTACCTCCACGCATGTGACCATAAAGACATGCACAAACTACGTAACTAAGCTACCAACGACCTATTTCTGCGGTATCAAAACTTCCATCCCTAAATCAGTCAATTTTCACTTCAATTATTTTTTGCTGCTGTTGCTGCTCCTGTCTACCACTTCCTTGTTCCGGCGCTTTTGGTACAACTGTGCCAGTTGGTTCATCAGTCGACCTCGGCTCTTCTTTTGGCGCAGAGCCAACGTCCAGCAGCATCAACGGCTCATCTTCCGCCTTCTTCACTTCATCATTATCTTCCTTGCTGGATGGTGAACTTGGAGGCTCCTACAAATATATACCGAAGAATGAAACATCAAAGTTACGGGTTTGCTTGCATGTTTTGCTTGGATTCATGTTCACAGTGTACGGTTGATGGTATTGGCGGGGTAACTTCGAACAGGCCAGAAATTCTGATCAAATTTTCCGATACTTATATGCAATTTTTGTTGAACCCAGATTGCACAGTTCAAAGATGAATTTAGGGTAAGCGGGATAATTCGGGCGCTTCTTAGCGGTTGCCAAACCTGTACCTACAGTTATGATAGCGGTGTGGGGTAAGTCGGGCCACCCCCAAGCCCCAACTTATTTTCAGTTGAAAGGGGAGACATACCATGGAGGATGATATGATAGTACACAGCACTGCACATATGTACGTACTTATTGAAGCCAGCTAGCAAGGCGTCCGAAATTACCCCACACTACCACAACTTTTGAGCTTATATCGGCAGAAGCCGCTTACATCAAGGATCAGCGTTGTCTGTGTACTGGGCACTGGCATGTGAACCCAGCAGGATTTAGAGTGAAGCGGCAGGAACACTTCGGAGCAATTCTCCTCATTGCATCGAGCGAATAGAACCTGTTTCTCATCCTCCAGAATATCTGAAGCAGTTTACACAGATAAGGCAATAAAGAGTACGACATCTTTTGCATGTTTTCCAGATAATGAATTATGCGGTTTACAAGAGTGGGTACTGCATGTTTATGTTGGAAGTCGGGCAAGGGAAAAATGGATCATCATCATCCTGTGAAGTTGATGGTTCAGCAAACTCACAAATAGGAACAGAATAATAAATTTACGCTGCTTGCTTAGAATGGGGGAGTTTGCAAATAACTTCCGCGGGCAAGGGGTGTCGTATTTTTTGAAATGTTGTGTATATTTTGTAATTATTTTTGCCACGTAACGGATAAATTGTTGCTATGTTTTGCTTTATAAGTACAGCAGGTTAGCAATCGACAAGAACTTCTTGTCGATTGCTCAAGAAGTTCTTGTCGATTGCTAACCTGCTGTATTTATAAAGCAAAACATAGCAACAATTTATCCGTTACGTGGCAAAAATAATTACAAAATATACACAACATTTCAAAAAATACGACACCCCTTGCCCGCGGAAGTTATTTGCAAACTCCCCCATTGTCGATGCCAAAAACTTGCCAGAATCATACTACAGTACGACTACGTACCTACATACGTTACGTATTACACAAAGAACATACGACATCTTACGTTGAGAACAGAAAGATGCATTTGGCAACGCCGTCGACGCACATTTCTTCTCTTCGCTTCCATCTTCTTTGCGCTCAACAACAAACGCGCACTGATGGCGCGTTCACCAGACGTCCGTAACGTCCGTAACGGACGTCCGTCCATCCGTCAACTCATATGGGTTGACGAACGGACGGACGGACGAACACTTATGGGATGACGAACGGACGGACGGACGGACGGACGTAACGGACGTCTGGTGAACGCGCCATGAGGCAGTTGAGGCCTGCAACAAAAAGTCAAACACGCACACTTGCTAGGAGTCGAACCAACCAGCCACGCACGCAGCCCGCCCAAAGCCACTCTACCACCAGGGCGAGCGTGTTGAAAGAAAAAACTTATGGCTCATTCACATAGAAATAATGCGGTCAGCGTACGCACGGCGCGCCCACGGTCTTGCGTGTCACGAGGTCACGAGCGCGTCGAGCGTACGCCCGGCGCATGTCTCCGATAATATGTGAATGTGGCATTAGATTACTCCTGGACTTCCAAGCCGGCAGCTTTTCGCCTTTTCGCTCTGGCGGTTTGTCGAAGTAGGGCGCTGACGCCGTAATGTTTCTTGTAGCGTCGCATCGCCTTGAGTTCGCGCAGTTTCTTCTCATCTCGGTAGCTGGAACCGCTCGAGAGAAAGGCTGTGCCTAAAAAGCACAGCGAACAAAACATACATACAAATTGGTGCTGTGGAGAAATTTGGGATGTGGTGGTAGGTGGTAGATATGACTGCTGAGCAAACACACAAAATGTGGTTCTCCCTCCAAAGTCCAAACAAGCTTGGAAAAAGCTTTGCGATCAAACCAGCTCGGTTCGGGGGGCTGCACTGGGTTGAGTCGCGTACTGTTTTGTTTGGTCACCAGCTACGTACGTGCTAAGGAATCCCACATCTACGTACTACAGTCGTATTTGCTCGATATGACGTAAAATACATATGTAGCCAGCCAGTATACTGTATATCCACAATAGTGCCCCTTCAAAATTCTCGCTCTCTCTCCTCGTTCGGAAAAGAGGGCGCTGTTTGAGTGACCGCGTGACGTCACGATGGGTATAGAAAGAGAGGAGGCTGCGTTCCTTCAGCTACTAAGGGTCAGCCCGTATGTTTTACTACTGCTTGCGCCTTACGTACGTACATACATACATACTTTGAGTCTTGGCAATGAATATTTTCGCTTTTTCTTCGGTTTTTTTATCACTTCTCGCTACGAGGGGAGCTGCGAGCAGAACCGACTCTGCGGTGGTGTGAACTGTATCTCACAATACGTATGTACATACACACATTATGGTTGGCCCTTTGCATTGCGTACGTACTGTGTATGTGTACCTAACCTACTGCCCTTGCTATGCATTACGAGGTCAGGCGAGGAAAAACCAAAACAGCAGAAGAAGAGGTCCGGGCAGGAGTCGAAGAAACTCCGCTGACTGCTCAGCTTTTAGGAGGAAAATAGGGAAGGAAAAGAGGGACCAGTGAAATCTAAGGGAACCAAAGGCGCTCTCTCTTCACCTTTAACGCCTGCTTGCCATCAGCCCAACTCCTTCGCTTTTCTATACCCACTGTGACGTCACGGTTCTCGGCCGGGGGAACGAATGTCAGACTGAGCGAGCATTTTGAAAGGGCACTATTGCGCTAAAATTTCGGATGGTCGCGAGCTATGTACTATCCCCGTTTCCCAGTTCCCGCTGGCACCGATCTACCAACGGCACGGGAAAAGGGTAGTAAGTTTGCGACCACCGCATAAAGCAAGTACATACCTAGTGGATACGTACCCACATGCCTACGTATGCAGCATACCGTATTTCCTTCTTTCCTGCGCAATTTGCTGCTTGTACTTGGCTCGCCTGAGCTTCATTTTATGCGCGAGAATCTTGAACTGCTCCGTGTACAGCCCCTGCAGTTTGATCAGTTTATCCCTGGCCAACGTGGCAATTTCTTCCGTCGTGTATACGCCGGCGTGCCTGAAAGAAATCGAACCTTCGACTGACCACGCTAAAGGGTGCCCGAGACGGCAGACCGGACGGCGGCGCCGCCTACCGCATGCGCTACCTGAGCGGCTCGTCGGAATCGTCCAAATCCGCGCTGAAATCATCCGTGAACAGTGCCGTCTCTTCGTCCAGCTTGTCCTTGCTTTCGTCTTCGTCGGAGGATTCACTGTAGTAATCTGTACACACGCAATTATAGTCTGGCCAATAGGAGGTGGCAGTGGACTCAAAAGCCGTGTTGCGTTGTTTGCAACGTCGTCCGGCTACTTTCTTCTTCAGCTGCGCACAGCGCACAGGAGTGGAGGAAAAGAAGGAGGAAAATGTCATGTACTCATGAAATTTACATACTAAACCTGTTGTGAAGAAGTCCATGGCACAGGAAACAAAATAGCCATGAACACCTTGAGAAAGAATATATAGGAGTCCTTGTGGTGTTATGGAGATCGAAAAACGCAACTCTGCAAACAACGCAACACGCCTCGAGTCCAACTGCCAACTCCTACTGGCCAGACTATAGTTATAGTAAGCGCTCTATACAGGCAAAACAAAACTCGAAATTCAAACCTCACCGCGTGTGCAGCGCACTAACCGTAACCTGTACAGTGTAGTACGTTACGTACCTGCGGCAGATCTGCTACTGGTCCTGTTTGCTTTGGCTCCCGGCAGAGGGGGCGCGTGTTGGAGCTCGTCTTTGGGCAGGGTGACGCTGTGCGCGCCGTACTGCGAGTAGTGCCCGAGTGACTGCAGGAGTCCGTCGCGCGTGTCGCGATGTCGCACGCGGTGCAGCGCCTGTCGCCGAATGCGCGTCACCAGCTTCGCGTGCTCCAAACAGAAACTGCAATATCATCAATACCATTGGAGGATGGACACTGGAGTTTACACCGTTGGGTAATTCCGACCAGGGGGTAATTCAAGGGGGCAGGGGGTAATTTGGGGAAGGAGATAGCAAGTGTGATCGAGGGAAGGGGGGGGGGATCGATAATTTGGAGTTGGGGTACCGTTTACCGGTGCATGCATAGCCCCAAAGCATAGACCCTTATGCATGAATAGCCACATTCAGAAACTACGGGGTAATTCAGGGAAGGAAATAGCAAATCTGTAATGAGAGAAGGGGATCGATAACTTGAGTTTGCGTTGCCGTATTTACCGGTGCATAGCCCCATACAAAAACTAAGTACAACGAAAGCGCCGGTCATAATCTAATGAGTCGTGCTTCGGCCCCCACGCGGGAAAGAAAGACACGCGGTGCGCCTGTTGAAAACCAAAGGGGAGAACGATTTTGTGCAGAAGAACGACAATAACAACAACGCACGCGCCAGACGCCTTGTTTTCCTTCCTCAAAGTGTGTGGGCCGAATCACGACTCTTTACAGCGTAGGGCGCTTCACTTACCCCTCCTTCACAGAGTCTGTTCTCAGCAACACATTCGGGCATCTTCGCTGCGTCCTGTGGCTGATGTAGTTGCATTTGCGACAAGCCGAATCTCTGTCTACGAAAATATGCCTGAAACAACACAACGCACCCTGATTTTCTCGTTTCTATGAATGGCGCAGTGGTTGATGGCGCTGCAAAATGCAGGTTCGAATCTCGCCTCACCCATCCATACCGCGTTCAGATTATAGACGTACGTCCGAAAAAAGCATGTAGCCAAGCCAGCCACGTACTTTTTTACGTCGGTTGTAGGCGCTGTGCTGTATGTACGTTTCTCATCTGAACGCGGCATCATACAAGAACTGGCAAAGCAAACAAACACATGTTGTCCCCATGGCGCAGTGGTTGGTAGCGCCATTATCAACGCAGGTTCGAACCCCACCTGTCTCACCCACCCCACACATATACCTCAGGCAGTAATCCTGGCCTTCCACTCGATTTCGCGTGCATTTCTTGTCCTGTCGACGACATAGCGCGTTCTCCGTCGCGGAGGGAAGATAACGAATGGAACTGGAAGCTGCGTAATGTCGGCTCATGGCTGAAAAGTAACAATAATGGCTGAGTACACTACAGGAAGGAAACGCGCTCAGCGTACGCCCGGCGCATCCATGGCTGTCCATGCCTATCTCTGACTGGTGTAGAAGCACGGACACGCCGAGCGTACGCCCGATGGATGCTTCCTATGTGAAATAAACACAACGCAAGCACCAAAATAGGTCACAGCGGGACAATTTCCTCCCTGTCCAAAATTATCCCACAACACCCTGCTATTACGTACAGTACATGAATATATGTAAGCAGATGGAAAGTAAATGTCAATCTGGTATGTTACGGCATTGAATAACCGATTTCATCAAAGTAATCACACACAGAACAATCATCATGAAATCTTTATTCCATCGAAAATCGTCCCTATTCAAAGCGCTACATTTCACTGAGCACTGAATCATCATACGTATACGTATGATAAAATAAAGCACACTAACGGATCACGGATTCACGAACGTACAACCTCGCATTCCATCTTAGGCCGCACCAGCCGCGCACGTACTGAAAGCGCAAAAGATCAAAATTTTAAATCACCCCCATTGGAACAATATAGTACGTAGTAATCGTACCGTTGAGCAAGAATTTTAGGCGGCAAATACAGTATACGTACGTAGCATGTAGTGTCGACACTATCGTACTCAAAGATACAGTTTCGTATTGCTGTGCGTGACGTACCGTGTGTGACTACGCCTGAATCACTGATTGAAAGCTGTACCTCTGTTTTAGTCTACTACTGTAGAGTGATTTTCAATTCGCTGCACTTCTTCTCCAGCTCTTCCAGGTCATAGAATTGGCTCCGTCTGCGCTGAATCATCTTGAGGTTTTTCAGTGACTGGATGACTTCTTCCAGCTTCTTCTGTCCAGCCCAGCTCAACTTGCAGTCACACAGCTGGAGCACTTGCAGCTGTTTCCACTGCTTGAGCTGCTCCAGCACTCGACACTCAGCTTCCACATTCTCCAGCGCCAGACCTAACAGAGTCAACCACATCACCTTTGTACAGGAGCTGAGGAACTGGAGGAGCTGCACGTTTGTCTCCACTGTTTGCTTGGATATCCCGAGGCCGAGCGGGTACACTGCACTGTTCTGAAAGAAGCTGTGAATCTGCTGCAGATCCGATACTTGGAACGAAGAGAAGCGTAAGAGGCTGAGCCACTTCAGGTTGGTGGTCGACAGTTCAGCGACGATCTCTCCAACGCCGTGCATTGCTCTATCGTAACCATTGATGCGAGCGTAGTCCCATTTTGGCAGCGCTTGTTTCAGTAGGCGCACCAGACGGACGAACCGGGCTACTGTTGATGGCGTGAGATCGTATTTGATATGAAGATGTAGATTCTCCACTACACTAAGTGTTGCCAGCGGCGACTGGACGATGGAGTCTGGCCATGGCGCAGTGAAGACGAGATGGATTTCGATAGCGCCTTGACTGTTGGCGGCGATGGCGAAGAATTTGGAGAGAAGTCGGCCGTCTCCTGCGTAAGTCCAGGACTCGATGCCCAATTCCCTGCTGGCTTTCTCCAGCACTTCGTCGCCTCTGGCTCGGTCCAGCTTATCCACAGTCAGGAGCAGTGTTTTTGAACCACTTGGAAAATACTCAGTGGTGATGCAGCTTTCCAGTACGATGCCCACTGGCTCTCCGGCGCTTTCCGCTCTCGTCGGCTGTGATACGGTTGGTAGCGTTTGGGGTTGTTGCGCATCAGAAGTATTTGCATTGCGTGTGTTATCTGCTAAAAAGTACACACTTACGACATGTATGTAATATACAAATTTTGTTTTACTCAATGAAGTATGGGGGCATGGGGGGTGTGTATTTTTAGCGTTCCCGTATGCTTTACACACATTTTTAAATTCACCTTGCGCTGATTCTCCGGGTTCCGGTCCAAGCAGTGCAGCGAGATGAAGCTGCGTTTGCTCCAGGGTCTGACGGAAGTTGTCGAAGGCATTTTCACCCAGACTTTTCGTAATCCCAATCAATTCCAACACTTTGAGCTCTTTAGTACTGGAACTGCAACAAGCAAGCACAATACAGTATCATAAAGACGATATGAAGATCAGATCAGTCAGTACGTACGTATAGGCCTACATAGTCGTACGGTAGCTTAGCTTTAGCTGCTACTATGAAAAACACTGACTGTCGCACCTGTTGAATCTAGTACGACACTCAAGATCACGTAGGGTAGCATGGGAACAGTCGGACAGTGCGGGATAAGTATGAACCCAGCCATTTTTTCCACTTGCTACATGTAGCCAGCCTACCTACATTATACATTATGTACATACCTCGACCTATCGTGACCAAACCAACACAAATTGCATGAAACTATTGTAGATTGAGAAAAGCTCGGTGATCTGGTTTGGTGTCCGATTCTACGCGAAAGAACAAAAGGAATTTCAGTGAAATGAATCGTGCGTTCGGAAATCGGTACCTCAGTATGCGGTCCACGTGTTGGTCACTGTACATTCCTGTGGCCTTCAAATTGATCACAAGAGTAATTATATCTAAATCTTTGACAAAAGCTGGCAACGCCCTATCCAACATAGCACGATGACGATCCTCCATGCTGAAGGTATTGTATTACGCCACAAAAAAGACTGCGATCCTTGCCTTCCTGACTTGCTGTCACGCCAAAAGTTAGTATACAAATGAAGCTGTGTCGATTGCAAACGCCGAGAGTAAAATGCGCACGCTTTAGCTGTAGCAGCAATACCTAAAAGAGTGCCTAGCAGTCACATGCAATTTTGATTGTGATAAGAAAAGGAAGAGCTTAATGCAAACAAATGACTAACGCTGCTTTGTTGGGCGCATCTTCGCTGAAAGATAAGAGCGCTGCCCGTACGCGGGCTTCAAAGGGTAGCGTGGGGGTTAAGTCGGCCACGGGTAAATCCGGCCACCTAAACTTCAGGGCTGCATATCTCAGCAACCAATGGACCGACTGAGACGAATAGGACATCAATCGATTCCTTGAACTCTCCTCTTTCGAAGGAGCCGTTTTGGTTCACCACTTGCTGAAACAACAAGTTCAAAGACGCCTAGGTGGCCGGATTAACCCCTTGTCCGACTTTACCCCATGGTACCCTATACTAGAAGGTACAAACGCATGCATTGAGGTATGTCAGTAACCAATGCTGTTTACTATCATCAAATAGCAGAACAGCATAGGTAGCATAGCATAGCACCAAAATGAGTGCGTTGCGTGCATGAGCGTTTTAACGCAGGCTTTTAAAAAGCCTGCTTTTGGTCACGGACAGTAAACTTCTCATGCGCAGTGGTAGTGACGCCTCATCCATGCCATCCATACCGCGTTCAGATTATAGACGTACGTCCGACGTAACAACACGGACAGCCACAAACTTTTTTACGCCGGCAGTAGGCGTACGTCTCGTCTCTTAACTTGAACGCGGCATCACACAGGAATTCCAAGGAAAATCAAAACCATTTTGTCCTCATGACGCAGTGGTTAGTAGCGCCAAAGCAGTTACGAATCTTGCCTGCTTCACCCACCCCCCAACATACCTCAAGCAGTAAACTGGAAGCTGAGTAATGTCAGCTGATGGTTGTAAAGTAGATGATGGCTGACTCACACTGGATGCGCTCGGCGTACTGTACGAGCCATGGACACGCCAAGCTTACGCTCAGTGGATGCCTCCTATGTGAAAAATAGAACGGTGACTAAAACAACAACAGGTAACAGTAGTGGGCTAATCTCAATCTTAAGCAAACTACGTACATTTTCTCACTGTCCAAATTATCTCACAACACACAGCTAAATGTAGAACATAAATACAGTGTGTAGGATGAAAAGTATAGATACGGCAATAAGTTACCGATCATCCAGCTATCACAGATAGAACAGTCATCATGAAATCTTTATTCCATCGAAATCGTCTCCTATCTAAAGCGCTACATTTCACCGAGCATAGAAGCATTCATTGTACGTACTGAAAAACGAAAGCACAGTCTAAACCAGTGCGCGGTAAAAAGCCAAGAAAGCTCGTTGTTACGTATTATCAGTGCCTAAATAAAATTGGAGCAGCTTTTGTGCCGCGTTCACCATACACACGTCCGTACATCCGTACGTATTTAGAAGCACACGACAGCGCAAACGACCATGAGCTCCTAGATACGAACGTACGGACGGATTTACGGACGTAACGGTGAAAGCGGCGTTGGGAAAGCAAGCCCCATGTTTTCATTTCTTCGACTTCCTGTCTCTTCTTTTCGCCTTTTCGATTTCTTTCTTCAAGTGATCCTTGTAGGAGAAGATGTCGCCTTCCCATTTGGCGATGCCCTGATGCTGACAAACCCACACTTCGTCAGTCACCTACAAACACACAAAGATATGATGAATCATCGTCCCCCTCAGGATTCGACCTCAAGACAGCGCCTCATATCACCCTACCACCTGCGCTATCGCCTTAGCAGCCTTCCAGTCTCCAAACTCACCTGATGTACCCCCTCCTTCTCGCCACGCCCAAACCCCCGCCCCCTACCACCTGCGCCATCGCCTCAGCAGCCTTCCAGTCTCCAAACTCGCCTGATGTACTCCCTACTTCTCGTCACCCCCAAACCCGCGCCCCCAACCACCTGCGCCATCGGCTCAGCAGCCTCCCCACCTGCAAACTCACCTGATGTACGAGTCGGAAGTCGTGCGAGACGAGGATCATGCCGCCTTCGAAGTTGTTGATTGCGTCCGCTAGGGCGTCTATGCTCTCCATGTCCAGATGGTTGGTCGGCTCGTCCAATAGGAGTAGATGAGGCGTTTGCCAAGCGAGCCAAGCGAACGACACTCGACAGCGCTGACCGTCCGAAAGTTGCTTCATTGGACAGGTCTAAAATTCACACACAGGGTAATATGGGGTAAACCCGGCCATGGGGAAATCCGGCCAACTAAGTTGCAAGGCTGCATATCTCAGCAACCAATGGACCGAATGAGACAAATAGGATATCATCAATCGATTCCTTGAACTCTCCTCTTTCTAATGAGCTATTTGGTTCATCGTTTTCTGAAACAGCGAGTGCACACTGCACAGGAGCATAGGTCGCCGGGTCTACCCCACAGTAACCTGCATAATAAAGCGGACGAGAAGAAGTTCTGCGTGATTCTTTCTGATCAGTCGAATCCAGGCAGAACATACGATCAGAATTTATGACATCTTTGAAACATTAGCCACAATTGTCTTCCTAAAAGGGGTAGCAAATAACATACACGAGATGTGGGCGACAGTACCTATTGCTTACCTGTTGTCTGCCGGTAAGCCCGTATCTGCCCACGATCTTTCTCATTTGCTCCTTTTCCGTTACATCAGGATACGCTTGATGCATGTATTCCAAAGCAGACAGGTCCAACGGCAACTCTTCGTGTAAATGCTACAGTAAAGAACAATGGTTCGAACTATCCAATACTCGAATCGAACCCAGACACGAGACCAGCAAAAGCAGCTTGATTTGCGGTCCTACTTACCCCAGAGTACCCTCTATGTAAACTTACCCCAGAATACCCTCAATGTGTAAAACTACTAAAAACAAAAATATAAGCAACAAAATAACCGACCAGAGATACAGGAAAACTACAAAGGAAAAAGTTATAATGCCCGACGGAGGCGGGATTCGAACTCACCTGGTGATACCTGCCGATTTTCACGTGCGAATGACGGCGTATGAGTCCGTCGCTGGGCATGACGTCACCCACGAGCAGCTTGAGCAGCGTCGACTTTCCGGCGCCGTTCGGACCAACCAGCGCCACCCGGGTGTCCAGATCTATGCCGAAATCCAGATTCTTGAAGATGAACGGCTGGAAAAAAACAAGAGAAACGCAGCGTAGAGCTACTGTAAAGGTCGGTGTTATAGCCCTGCAGGGCAATCCAAACAAGATCAGCCAATTTGGGCGGGTTATACACGGGATCGGACAAAACACAGTATCGGGCTATACACTGACCATTACTGCATATGAATCAGTTGCGCTAAGACTTTCGGTCTCCGGGGTATAACGCAATGAGTCAAGATGATGCAAGGTCTTACCAGTTTCGGTCCGTACTGAAAAGAGACTCGCTGAACCATGATCACAGGCGGTGGGATGTAACCGGGGTCAAAAAAGTAGAACGCTTTCGTCTACAAGAAACAAACAACATCATGCCACCTGTACTGTAGATAGACACTGCATACTTTACCAATAGTGCGCTGCAAAAGTGGTAAAATCACCATTTTTATGCGACGAAAACAAAGGTTTTGTTGAGCTTTATCACCAGCTCAAAGCTCAAACAAAACTCGAAGAGTTCAAACTCATCGTGAATTCTTCGTGAAGTTTACTCGCCACGTGTGCAAGCGCATTGATCCCACTTCAGAAACCAAGATTACAACAATATTTTGGTCCGATATGAAAGACAAGATCACACCACAAATTGTCTTGTTGCTGTTCTTTATCAAACCTATTTGAAACATTAGCATTTTCCCTACTGCAACACGTAGGCCTACCGTGTTACCAAACTAAGGAACTCACCTTTTCCTGTACAACTTTCTCCGTCAGTCCGCCAGCGATCATTTTCTGCATCGTTTTCTCCTTGCTCTGTGCCTGACGCGCCAATTTCGCGCTACCGTGACCGAATCGAGCAACGTAGTCCTAGAAATCAACCAATTCTTCCATGTATGTACATATGTTGTCTATCTTCTCGGAAATAAAGAGAACAGTAGTAGTACGGGGTAATTCGGGCAAGGTCAGGGGATAATTCGGACAACCGAATCGTATCATATCTTGATAGGAAGGTTGGAAAGCAGTAGTGAATGCTTTTTGTCAAAATGATATCGGTAGGGTACTATGGGGTAAATCCGGCCACCTATGCTCCTTTGAACTTTGCTGTTTCAGCTAACGATAAACCAAATTAAGTTCACTTGAAAGAGGATAGTTCAAGGATGCGAATGATATAATATTTGTCTCAATTGGTCCATTGGTTGCTGAGATATGCAACCTGAAACTTGGTTGGCCGGATTTGCCCCATAGTACCCTAACCTGCTAAGTGACGATAAGGCTAGGGTGGTCCGAATTCTCCCCGGCCCAAATTCGGAATTTCCCCCGTGTACTATCCAATCTGAATACGAGGTACAGTACAGTGCAGTGTAGACCTGTGTACTTTCATATGCTTGAGCTGATCCTGTTCCCACTGATATCTCTTTAGCTGATTTTCCAAAAGCTCAATCTTGGTACGAATGAAGGCGTCGTAATTCCCCTAAAAGAAAATTTAAGAAAGTAATCAGTACTGTCTGCCTATCATCACAAAACAATAACTTGAACTCGAGCAGAACTGTGGGCCTACCCCGTAATATCTCAGCCGTTTCTTCGTCAAGTGAATAATATTGGTGCAGACGTTATTCAGGAAGTCCTGCGAATGAGACACCATCACCAGAATTCTCTTGTATCTGCAGCACAAACAAACAATCAATACACCTGTAGGTACATCTCTACCAGGTCAATACGTACTGCACACTGCATACTGTACGTAAGCACATACAAACCGTGCATTTTTGAGCGGTCATACAAACAACGATCAGAGCTTAGAGAATATAGTCATGCCGAGTTCACAAGACGTCCGTACGTCCGATATGCTATATTATAGCGGCTGTATGGACGTACGGATGTCTTGTGATGTAAACGCAGCGTCAAATACTCACGTTTTCAATTCTTGCTCCAGCCATACACAGGCGTCTAAATCTAAGTGATTCGTAGGCTCATCCAATAGCAGGAGAGTCGGCTTGACAAAAAGAGCTCGAGCCAACGCAATACGCATTCTCCAACCACCTATAGTAAAAGCACGTAAATAGGTTACTACGGGGTAAACTCGGCCATGGAACATCCGGCTACTTAAGTTTCAGGGCTGCATATCTCAGCAACCAATTGACCCTTGAACTCTCCTCTTTCAAATGAGCTATTTGGTTCAGCGTTTGCACAAACAGCAAGTTCAAACGAGCTCAGGTGGCCGGGTTTACCCCGTAGTACCCTAAATAAAATCCGGGCCATTGTGAAGCCCGTTTCCATGTGAACGCGACCTTGATTGCTTGCTTACCCGAAAAGTCTTTGCATTTCTTGTGTATCATTTGATGAGTAAAGCCCAGACCGCGCAAGATCTCAGTAGCTTTCACCTCAGCAACATCCCCCTCCATTTCCTCCAGTCGTTCGTAGATATCGGCTAGGCGTTCTTGGCATTCATCTAGAAAACAAGAAAAAAAGGCGGCAGGTCTCGATTCGAACTCGGCGCTCACCAAAAAACGTCGCTCTTCCAACTGCGCTACTGGTACAGAGGAATAAAAGTTGAGGAGAAGGTTATATTCTACCAAGTTGATACAAACCTCAAGTTTATTGTTGGTCTACCAAAAGAATTTCTGCATTCGCGAAAGAGTTTTTTGCGCAAAATTGCATGAAAATTTTATGCAAAGAATGCCTGACTTCAGAAATTTCCGTATTTGTGAGAGACGCAGAGGAAACGTGCTGTATTGCCAGGCCCAACCGGTCACGATGCAAGGAAAGAGAAAGAATGACAGAAAGATAAAGATCACGCCGCTAGACAGGAAATAGCTAAATACACTCACATCCGTGACACTCCCACTGACCAAGAGTCTCACGCACCTACATACACTGTAGCTAACTACTGTAAGCGCTAAAATATCATGGATCACAGAACCTAATTTTCATACATTGACTTCGACATACATGCTGGATACCCAAACACCATTGAACAGATTGATCCAACTCCAGCCACCATTGTCCATGCAGATCAGACCTTGCGTCGAACTTGAAAGATGAAATGGCAGAGGTCATTTTGTTGGCCTCTTGGGAGAGGAGTCATACATATGAAAGATCTCATATCTCACTACTACTACTACTATGTACAAGATGAACGACTACGAAGAAAGAAGCAGATGAACAAACACTCCACATGGACCTCCCCTGGAAACTTAGATGAAGAACCAAAGTCAAGCTCAGGTCAAGTGGTCAAGTCCGCTCAGGTTATCTCAGTATCCCACGCTGACCATAATTTGACATCAGCCTGCCTGTCCATCAAATGTGAAATTGTGGCATCACGCTTCTTACGCCTTTGCCACGCCACAGTACAACCCTCATTGCTGTCATCGCCTTGTGCATGTGTCACATCAAGCTTCATATCTTTTCTCACAGCTTTTCGATCACCAGTCACTGTTTTGACCCCGATTCGAGTACGTGAAATCCGGTTGACATGTGCTGCCCTTCGTTTCGGTTTCGGTTTCGCTGCATGAGTCGGTGTTGGTGTTTGGTTCGGTTTCGGTTTCACCCCCTCCTCGGTTCGGTTCTCACAGCTCATGGTCAAACTAGACTTCGATTCTCTCTCTGGGCTATCAGCAGTACCTGACGCTTTCTTCGGTTGTAGTTCGGTGACACTTTTATGCACTGTCGGAATTTCTGGATGTTCGGTGACCATATCCCTCTCTGGAAGAGTCGGTTCGGTTCGGTACGATTCTGTACCCTTCACCACCTCAGTTTCATGTTCTACTTTACGCTCAACAATGTCACGGACACCTATCTGACTGTCCTTCTTCCCCATCTTATCATCATCAGGCTTTGTCATTGGTCCGATATCGCCATGACTCCGTTTTCTTGAAGCGATATGTTCGAAAAGCGCTTGCTTTACAAACTCCATATTTCTTGCTCTCGATTCTTCCAGCCGTTTCTCCAGATCCAAAAGGACATCTCGAGCTCGACTAGCTATGTCACTTCGAACATTCTCCCTATCAATCAAGCTGAACCCTACACTACGGTTATCGGTTTCGGTTTTCTTCGGTTTCGGTTGATTGCTGCGGTTCGGTTCGGTTCGATCACTTCGGTTCGGTTCCATTTCGACATACAAGGGAGGAATTCGATTGACTTTTCGCTTGGCACTCATGGCAACTCGCTGGATTTCTTGCAAGACAAAGAGCTCACTGATACCATAGGTATTCAGGTCATCAATCGACACTAATCCCCGATGGAACAGTTGTGCAGCTAGACTTTCTCCATTGCCACACTGATGACAACAAAACTGAAGCTTCCTAAGCAGAGGAGACACTATGTCATCAAAGAAGTCTGTCGGTATGACCATTTGCTGCTCCCTGCACAAACATTCGATGTGGAAGTACTGCGCGCAAGTACGACACTGAATTGCGAGTTGAATTGAAGTCACATCTTCTGAACATGTGAGAGACCACGCTCTGCTACCATGTGAGAGACGCAGAGGAAACGTGCTGTATTGCCAGGCCCAACCGGTCACGATGCAAGGAAAGAGAAAGAATGACAGAAAGATAAAGATCACGCCGCTAGACAGGAAATAGCTAAATACACTCACATCCGTGACAGATATCCATCCCTAAATAGATTTATCCCCCCCTCACAAAACACCCCAACCCCCCCCCCCCCCCCCCACCCCCCCCAGTTTGCGAAACTGAAATAGGAATATATGGGATGCGCTGAAAGTAATGTGGAGAAATAAAGAACTTTGAGAATTCCTATTTCAGTTTCGCAAACTATTGCTTTTTTGGTTTTGCACCGCGAGCTTTAGTAAAAGCGGAGTCTTATTGCGAAATAAAATTTTTTCCTCGTTCATCGCTCTTTAATCACAAGATTCCATCTCCACCCTCCTTCAGGGCGGGGTGGGGCATTCATCGCCTGGTGGTGGAAGGGGTGGGCAACCGTTTCTGCATTCGGCTGGCTGGCCTTTCCTCAACTTGCCCTTCTCATCCCGGCATCCCATGTCGGGGTGTTCAGGCAAGTGTGTTTTTCTTTGCAGCAGTACCTAGGCGCCGATCTCTTTATGATTGCAGCACTGCCAGTTCTTGGGGCATTGCGGCTGCTCTTCTTCAGGGATCTCCGGTGGGAGACCGCAGCCCGGGATCGCTGGAGGAGCACATCCTTTCGTATCCCCAGAATGAACTGCGACTACAACGTAAAAGTATAGATTTTATTACAAACTGAAAACGACACACAGCAACAGAAAGGATCAATGTCTCCTACATGCAAGCCTGTGAACGATCTCCGCAACCCATTCGCCTACTGAAGAATAGAAGTGAACCAACAGCGAGAAGGATGAGCTTGACCATATTCAGATGGCTGCACTGCAGTCAACAGGGCGGTAAAATCTTCGACTATTGGGAACGACCTCAAGAGCCGAAAACTTCCCGCCTATTTATAGGGGATTGTTGGTGAAAAACAACAACAATAACATAACATACGACACAAAATAACAACAGTTGCTGAATGCAAATAAATACAGGATGCTTCATAATATATTCTTCCGGATGTTTGTTCCCCACAGTGGAGTGTCACTTTTTAAATGCGGTGTTTTGCAATATGTAGCCAAGCGTATATAATGTTGAGATATTTTTGTGTTTCTCGACAAACCCAAACTCTTTAAAGGAATCCGTGCACGCGTGTATTATTCGATTCAAACTAAAAATGTTCATTCAAAAGATCATCCTCCGGACTTTCTATTTCTGCTAGTTTGCCCCATTGAAATTGCCCCCATGGCTGTGGGGCGAAAACCCCATCTTTCTTTTTTGGTGCGTCGTATTTTTCGCATTATTTGAGTACAAGAGCCACTTAGCAGCGGAAACTTGGCTAATTGTGCGTCCGTTTTTACAAATATACTCAAAGAATGCTAAAAATACGTCGCACCAAGAAAGTAATTTGGGGGTTTCGCCCCACAGCCGGGGGGCTTTCAATGGGGCAAACTGGCAGAATAAAAGGCCGGAGGATGATATTTCGAATGAACATAGCTTGAATCGAATAATACACGCGTGCATGGATTCCTTTAATAATACCTTAAAGCGGGCTCCCTTTAATAACTCATCCGTGGAGTGCTAACTTCGACCGAAATATCCAGGTTTTCTCCCATATGTGAAGAAAAACATAAATTTGTGTCCGTATGACATCCTGCGTAAGGGACTACATGGCTGAAATTTGCATGTACTGTACAGTACTGTACCATTTTGGTAGAATTGGTAGACTCACGCACTGGCTGTCCAATTTTTCAAATTTCTTCTGTTGTCCTCAAATCTCTTAACATTTTGGTAGAAGCTCAAAACATTTGGAGAGTTATTACATATGAAACACCCCTTGATAAAACTACGTGTACGGTCACGGTGTACTTGACAAGCTCGAGCAAATGTGTGCTGCACGAACGAACACAAACATCAAACAAGCGTGACAATAGCCAACCTTATTTTACATGCATTGCAACGGCGAAAGGTCAATTCGGATGAGAAAAATAGTTGAAATAATATTATTGTCAAAATATTGTCAACAGTAGGTTCCTGTAAATAAGCTTGCACTTAGAACGACTTAGAACGACTTAGAACGACTTAGAACACTTGCACTGAACAACGACTGTGGTCAAATATCATAAGCTTTTCTCTTTATTATGTGCTGTTCATTACATACATAGCCTACAATACATACTGTAGTACGTACAGTGCTCCATCCACTTTTTTGAGTTGTCTGACCGTCGATCAGTCGCTATCTGACTGATCTTAGTTTATCAGATCCAGTTCAGTTCCACTCTCCACTTTATCTCTCTTTCTACGTTGTCTCAGGTGTTACAGTTTTTTTCGTACTATTTGATTTTCGCTGCTGTTGCAATTTTATTAATGCAATATTGTATAGTAATCCTGGTAATGAATATGTAGTAAACAACTACAACAGTGTGCTCTCCTTGTCAAATAAATATTTTCCTCGTTTATCGCTCTTTAATCACAAGATTTCATCCACCTTCCATCAGGGCGGGGTGGGGCATTCGCCTGGTGGCGGAGGGCGGGGTGGAGGGGGTGGGCAATTGCTGCAGTCGGCTGGCTTGCCCGTCTTCGGTTTGCCGTTCTCATCCTCGCATCCCATGTCGGGGGTGTTCAGGCAGGTGTGATCTTCCTTGCAGCAGTAGGCGCCGATCTCTGGGTTACCGCAGCACTGCCAGTCTTGGGGGCATTGCGGCAACAGTTCCTCGGGGATCTCCGGTGGGGGAGGACAGCCCGGAAGCTGAGGGGGAGGACATCCATGCGTCTCCCCAGAATTGACTGCGACTGCAACAATAGAGAGCAAGCAATCACGCAATAATCAAATCAGTAGGCCTATGTACTGTATGTCCTATAATTTTTCTTCTCGACCATCAGAACACCACAGCAAAGAAAGGACTCTGAAAGTGTGAACGATTAGCGCGCACAGAGTTACACACTCAAAGCGCCAAAACTGTCCCCCAACTGGGGATTCACGTCTCCCGCCAACTTAGGAAACACCCACCCACCGTCTATTGAATCTGCGCATCCTCTTATTGGTGGACTGGGGCAACGTTGTGGATATAGGGGACGTCCCTAACTTGGAAACGGCGTCCCCTACTCCCCTCCCCCTACCTCTATCCATTGTACAGAAACAGATGTACGTATGTAGTACATACTATGTACGTAATGTGTATACCGAACCACCTAGGTCTACTTAGTACCTGCTGACCTGCTGAACCGATGTAATACGGACCTATGTTGTATGACCAAGGTTTCATGGACAATTATGTGAGTTCCATGGCCTCATGTACTGCAGCGTCATGTACATACCTATAGCAAAAATATATAATTCTGCTTAGGGAAGAATGGACGACTTAGTGTAAACGCACAGAGCATCCCTGGCAGATATTGGCCCCAATTTTTGGGTATTTGAACTATCCAATTATATTTGGATATCCAATTAATTGGATTTTACGAAACCATTACACTGGGTTTTACGAAACCATTTTATTGGATATCCAAATTTTTGGCTTTTACGAAACCATTACAGTGGGTTTTACTAAACCATTATAATGGGTTTTACCAATTAATTGGACCAGCCACCTACGGCCAGCTTCGCTGGCCTCGGCTGGCTTCTCCCTCGCAGTTACCGTGCGTTCTCCAGAAGTAGGGAAATACGTGATGTGTATGAAGAAATTATTGGCACGGAATGTTTAGGTACCCATAATACTTATAACTTACTTAGCCTACCTCGGCGCATGATTCACTTTCGCTGCGCTAGCGCGTCCTGCCTTTCTGTTTCGTAACACGCTTCTCTATGCGACTTTGTACGTATGCTTACATCACTCAAGCTTACAATCAATCAATCAGTCAATCAATCAATCAATCAATCAATCAATTAAGCTCACTCAATTTTCTCTGACCTATCGCGGGGCCTTTCAATTTCGAAACTACACTCTTCTCTATGCGTGAGTGGACACATAAAGAAGGAAGGACTGACATCTCTCCTATTTGTAAGTAGATGAAATAATAATTTAGTTCAACGGCGATTTCGACAGTTCTGCGCATTCAGCAGACAGATTCTGAGCGCGCTTTGCCTATCGCCTCGTCTCTTTGCATGTTACGTCACTCACGCTTCTGTATGAATCATCTGCTGCCCTGCTTCCTTTCTGTTACGTAACAGATCTTCTCTATGCTACTTGTACTTATACAACGTCACTCACACTTACGGTGTGTGAATCACTTTACGCTGCGGGATTGCGGCAGTTTTTCTGTTACGTAACACTCTTCTCTATGCGTGAACACGAACGGACGGACGCACACCTCCCTATTTGTAAGTAGATTTATCCAATTTTTGGATTCGTAATATCCAATAAATCGTTTCATAAAACTCAATGTAATGGTTTCGTAAAATCCAATTAATTGGACATCCAAATAATTGGATATTTCAATATCCAAAATTGGGGCCAATTATCTGCCAGGGATGCTCTGTGCGTTTACACTATAGTCGTCCATTCTTCCC
>JASAMW010007291.1:0-18650 GCA_030247985.1 Epsilonema sp. ZAB3_2
AACTCCTATACTTAGAAAATCGGCAAGGCGGCAGTGGGGGAGCACGGTGTCAAGCTGCTGGACGACTCTAACGATTCCGACTTCGACGCTGAGGAGTACAAGCGACAGGCTGCCGAGCGCAAGAGCGATTGGCTCAAGGCCAAGGTAATTTGTCAAATGCAATCTTTACGTAAAACATTGTTTAGCTACTTTCATTGATGAGGTCACTTATTTATTGATGAGGTCCCTTTTCTTAAGCATATTTTAATGAAATATCAAAAGCATTGCTATTTAGAAGAAAGAGGAGGCTTCTTCTCCGTCGAAGAGGAAGTCCGCGAAAGGCGCTCCCCCGGCGCTGGACTTGGGCAAGGACGTGAAGCGACCAGCCAAGGCCCCCGCTCAAGGATGACCCCGACTACGAGCCGGAGAAGAAGAAAAAGAAGAAGAAGTAGAGGAGAAGGGGGTTGGGAAGGGGGGAGGGGGTGCGCTGAGTAGCTGAGGAGGTGTGAAGCCCCATGTAGCTTTTATGTAACTTCTGCACTTTTCTGTATCTCTTTTCATAGAGTAAGGGGCAACGATTTGACTTATGTAAGATTGCAAGTAACACATCTTTCCTAGTGTATGGGGCGCTATAATTTTGCACGTTCTGCGGTACCGACTTTTAAATACCAACTGTTCATAATTGGTACATTCAGTTAAATGGGTTTCTTTCATAGGTGGTGGGTATCAACAACAGTCACGTTACGTATTTACTTACTTACTTAGCTTCTTCGACAGAACAAGTAATTTCAAGTGATGCCAATGTCGTGAAGTTGCTTACGTTTATCTGTTGCACATGCACCCATGTTACGTGTCCAAGCCCCAGTAAAAGTTTAGACTAACATGGCTTCGTTTGCGTTGCAAAAAGGTTTTCAACCTAAAACGCGTACGGTGGAGGTGTTCATTGGTCACTATGTGACATAGATTCAAACGTGCTTCTAGTGAAGGATAAGTTTCTTAGCTGAAGCAGCGGAAACGATGGAATCTATGTCACATTTGCCATGTTGCTTGTTCTAAGCGAAAGGTTCTTTTCAGCTTCAGTAAGTTACTTGGGTGAACCGGGCTAACCTCTACAACCGTTGACCGCATCAAACATGTACTCAAAGTGACCTCATCTAGCTAATTCTCAAAGTGTCCTCACCGAAACTGAACCCCAATGGATGACGTTTTGATCCCGCAATCAGAACCGGTGACCGTGGAGGAGGACGCGGAGGCTACTGCCTCCGCGGATTATCGCGAAAGGTGGAGGCCGGGGCATCGGTCGTATCGTGATGTGCCGTATGAGCCCAGGCACCCACCAGGTCCCATCGGTCTCTCACACATTCCAACTGCCACTGAAGTGTTCCTGTGGTTAATGGGACCAGCTCTTAGTCTCTGTCTATTCGAAACAAATAAGCATGGCGCTTCGAAGTACGGCAAGAAGTGGAAGACATT
Source organism: Epsilonema sp. ZAB3_2 (assembly GCA_030247985.1). Lineage (NCBI taxonomy): Eukaryota > Metazoa > Nematoda > Chromadorea > Desmodorida > Epsilonematidae > Epsilonema > Epsilonema sp. ZAB3_2. The sequence continues at coordinate 1,453 of JASAMW010007291.1, forward strand.
AGGATTCCTAGAGTTCCTCCGCTTCCTGGCCTGCTACTTGACCACTGGGATCGCCAAGAAAACAAACCTCAAGTAAGGCAGTACGGTTCTACCGGTGTTCTGATACTGCTTGCTCACAGTTAAAAGCCTCGCATTATTTTTGTTGCAGGGCCTATTGGGGCGACTCCACCCGTCTGTCCGCGACACCTGCTTTCGCTGAAACCTTTACGAAGACACGGTTTGACTGGATTCTGAGATCACTTCATTTTGAGGACAATAACTACATCAAGGTGAAGACGTCTTTTATGTGAAATTTATTGCGTTCGTTCACATGTTCATTGATGAGGACTTATCTGCAACTATCTCTTCTCTATTGCAGAGAAATGGGCTGCTGGACCGAAACCTCTTCTTTCGTTATGACCCTCTCGCCAAAATTCGCCGATTCTTCAACTTGGCAATGAAGTCCTTTGTCGACAAGTACCAGCCGGGACCCCACGTTGCAATTGATGAGACGCTGTTCGGGTATTTGGGACGATGGTTCTGTAAAGTGAAAATGCCAGGGAAGCCAGAGCCGTATGGCATCCGGGTATGTTACAGATGGTGACAAACTGAAATTGAATGTATAAATAAATGCGTTTCCTTAGTTCTTTGTATGCAGATTTATTCGTGTGCCGATTCTCGCACTGGATTCGTCCTAGGTGCAATCGTGCACACAATGGAGTCAGGGCATAGAGCGAATCTCCCTCTGCAAGACGGTGAGAAGCGGCCGCTGATCAGATACCTAAACAACCTGGTGCATCAGTGTCGGCTGGCAGGACAAAAGTAAAGAGTTCGCCATTCTGTTGATGCTGTGTTCACACCTAAGGATACATTGTATTGTTTCAGCATTCGAATCTTTCTGGACACAGCGGTAAGCCCATGTACTGCAATGGTTGCAGGACAATTTTCATTGCTTGTACTGCGAGTTTAAAGTGCACCTTGGTCAGGAGAACATACGTTTACATGTTTCTTCCAGTACTCCCACGTGCAGTGGTTTGAGCAAATGCTGCTCCAGCGCATTTTCTGCTGCGGGACACTGAAAAATCAGTGGGGAGTTCCAAAGGGGATGCTGGACCGCAACAGCAAACTCTGGACCGATCTTCCACGTGGCGCGGTTGGCTCCCTGAAGACGGAGAACTGTACGCTGATGAACTGGCGCGATTCTCGTCCATGTGTTTTGCTCCATACGTACGTAATGACGAAACTGTTTGTTCCTCATCGCGGAAAGTCCGCAGTTATCCCACTTAGTTGTCCTCATGAAAGAAAACGCCTCTACTATGCAGGTTGCCAGACGTGGCCAACTTCACGGATCACACGCGTCGCCGTGCGAAAGAGAAGGGAGAGGACAGCTGGCATCGCCGATGGATACTGCAACCACTCGCCTATGCATTCTACAACTTTGCAATGGGCGGTGTAGATTTGGCGAATCAGTTCGTACATTACATCTTGCGCCGCTACGTGAATAGGTGAGGACCAATACTTGATGCGGACACACCTATTCACCCGCGGACACACCTATTTACACACCTATTTACACACCTATTTACATGCGGACACACCTATTTACTTGATGCGGACACACCAATACTAGTTCGTCCTCACCTATTCACGTAAGCCGCTACGTGAATAGGTGAGGACCAATACTTGATGCGGACATGTAAGTCATGTCATGCATGTCATGTCCTGCAGACTTGTCATGGAATTTATTCTTTGCAGACGGTGGTACATGTCCATCTTCCAGTATGCCTTGTTGACCGGAGTGAGTAACACCCGTGCCATCATGTTGCACATCCTTCCAAAGGAGGAAGCGGAAAAGCTGACAAATGTGGTTAGTCACCCACACAAACACTCAAAATTTATCGACTACCTATCAACGCACCAAATTTCTGTTTCAGGAGTGCTTGCAACAGATCGTTGAAGGTCTGCTCCAAATTGCAGCACCTACGCCGAAGGAGAAAGGTAGACTGAATCTTCGAAAGAGGCACTTGCAGGAATTCGAACACTGGCCGGAGGAGGTCCCGGGGAAGAAACGTCGAAGCTGCAAGTGTTGTTGGAAACACAGCAAAATTCGAAATAGGGCAAAAACCGCTTATTGTTCGTTCTGCCACGTGGCACTGTGTTTGCCATGCTACAAACCGTATCACAAGAACATGTGCAAGCACACCAAGTAACACCAATGTGCGAGTAAAATTTTGTCTTGAAAAATTTGTCTTCACTGAAATCTGTCCTCACGGGTTACTTCTCCCAAGACTGTCTCAAATTTAATGTGACACGTTCTTCCAAACTTGTGTGCTTACGTATTTTCAGCTATGGCAAACCTTCAGGTTCCGGCATTCGTGACTCCAGCCACAACGGCGACACCCATTCAACATGAAACGATCGATGCTTCCATTACGAACCCGGTATGACATGAGGACTCAATTTTCCTAAACCCCTTTTCCATGAGGACAAAAAGGTAACGTGTCAGTAACGTTAAGTATACTCTTTCAGGTGCATGCTGATTCAGTTGTGCTCGTGCGTCACCCGCGTGGGAAAAGCACCTTGGGGGTTGCTCTGCTTCGGCAGTGGGAGAAATTCGAGCAGCTTTTCGTCACAGCGAAATGGTTCTACACCACATTCAACGAAGACACCATTCACATGGGATTCGCTGAACCTCCAAATCCTCTCGTCCCCGGAACGCCTTACATGGTACATCGTGAGCTCATCGATGGCGACAGCGACAGTTACCTATGGCTGCGATGTAAACTGCTTCACGAGGGACCAGAGGAAGGAAAGGTTACCATTCGCTATCTGGATGTCACCTGCCATGATGGATTGGTGCACATCGACCTTCTGAGGTACACACAAAGAAAGGTTTTGTATGCTTTGCTCTGCCTATCTATGCCCATTGCTCTGTTTCAGACCTGCGCCTAGCCGGTTTATCACTGGATTGCCAGCTCAGGCCATTGAGGTTGAGTTGGATGGTGTGAGACCCATGGAAGGCCCGGAGTGGAGTCAGGAAGCTAAAGATGAGATCAACAGGTACTGCCTTGATCTGCCAAGCAATGAATTCATCACTGCTGTCATTCAAGAGCAGCCCGTGCAGCGTCCGGTGAAAGTTCTCCTATACAAAATTGTCAATGGCTCTGTAAGTAGTGATCTATCTAGCCATCTGGTTAACATGGATTTGGCATATCCCACCTACTAAGAATGTCACTCCTTAGAGAAAACCCCGTGAGGATGTTAAACGTTTAAATACTTCGTTTCATGCGTTATTTCTGTTGTTTTGATCAATTCCCATCTCTTTGCTTTGTTATCACTTTCATCCTACTTCGTCTTCATTTCTCAGTGCAATAAAAGTCCTCATCTGTTCCTAATTCATGTTCTTGGTGGGGCCTTCAGAAATCGATAAATCATTCAACATGCGTGCTTACTTTGCATTTCGCTCCCTCCTATAAAGCACCCACTTGCTAACATCATTGCAATGAACATATAGTCTTTATATGTTTCTTAACGAGTGGGCCTTTTATTTATTTTTCAGACGTCTGCGCAGTCACGTCAGCTAGAACCGGAGGACAAGAAAGGAGTGGAATCTGAGAGAAAGCGAAAGGAAATAGCCAGAAATCAAATAACTTCCATCCCATTGCAATTCAAAAATACGAAAAGTTCAGAAACATGGCCAGTCAGGAAAGTCACAACGTCGACATCAGCCAGAGCAAGAAAGGAGGAGCGGGTGGCGGGAAAGAGGTGATGTGCCAGGTGCGAGGTGAAAAGCGAGATCTCACCCAGGAATTCGAAGGCGTGGAGCATCAGCATCTCAAGATGGGTGGAGTTAGCAAGAAGGTGGCGGGAGAAGAAGAGGAGAAAGGCGACGAGAAAGTGGCAGATGAAGAGGAGCTGGTGGAGGAAGAGAAGGAGGAGGAGGAGTTCCCCAGTTTTGCCCACTTCTTTGCCGAAGGGAGTATGTACAAGAAGGAACGTCAGCAGGAGGAAGCCAAGAAGGCGCTGCTGCGCAAGGAGGGGGGTCAGAAGGAGATCAAGTCCCACGAGCCGATGCCAGGCAACAGCGAGATGGTGGGCAAGGTGGAGGTGGCGGGCAAGGTGGAGGTGGCGGGCAAGGTGGAGATGGCGGCCAAGGAACAGCTGGCAGGCGAGGTGGTGCGCGATGAGAAGGCGGCGCCGGCTGAGATGCTCAAACGCGCTGAAGCCGACACCAACAGCGGCGACAGCCCGGTGAAGAAGAAGAGCAAATAAGAAACTGAAGAGTGAACCCTGTGAGGTTGCTGCGGGACTTGAGGCAATCGTTGCTTTCCTGTAGGCTAAATTTGAACTTTTCTCGCAAATTCCTAACTTCAAAATCGAATATTTCGCAAAATGATGTAGCAAACTCACTGCAGTCCCGTTGCAAACTCAGCATACATCCGTACGTAAATAAGGCGTTACTTACAACACTTCCTTTAATTCATGAGGTATGTTGCTCTAAATGTGCTGCTTCTAATGTAAATACTTGATGATGACCTTTGTAAAATCTACATGATCTACATGATGACAACTCTAAAAATAACATGAAGCCAATTATATGTGAGGGCAAATAATAGGAAAAAAACCTCGTCAACAAATGCCCTGAACAAAACTTGAAGACAATTTCCCTAAAGTCCGATTCAACTAATTTGTCTTCACCTTCACTCGGCTCCTTCTTCCATTTGTACTAACTTTTCATGAGGACAATAACTTTGATGAGGACAAAACAGAAAGTCCGCCGAGGAGTGGAACATACCTCCAGTACAGACAATGAGGTCTTTTTGGGAGGACTTTTCCGACAAAAAGTGATGCAAAATTTCGGATGAATAAACGCGGACTTTTGGAACAATTGCGCGGACAATTCGTTCGCAGATTGAGGACTTTTAAAAAAAGTTGGAGGGCAATTTTTACCTGATTTTGAGGTCAAAAAACTATTCAAGCCGGAAGGGATATCAATCGATTCCTTGAACTCTCCTCTTTCAAATGAGCTACATTGGTTCATCATTTGCCGAAACAGCAAGTTCAAAGGAGCGTAGGTGGCCGGGTTTACCCCAGAGTACCCTACATGTGTACCTCATCCTCTCCCGTATCTCCAACGGCTCCCAACGGATCATCCGTCATCACCGTCGTTCTTTGCAACTTCGTCGGCGTCAAATAAATTGGCTCCTCCTCTTCCATCAGTGGCACACTCTCCTCGTCCTTATCCACTCTTGCTCCCGCACTCTCCTCCTTAGTATACGTTCTTTCTCCGGTCAATTCCTCAGGTATCTTCTGCAGTTCATTACTTTCCCCGCTTTCTCGTCTACCCGCCGCAGCTTTCGCCAATATGTGGGCGTCCGAGGCGAAAGGCGACGCATCCTGATTGGCTGCCGAGGGAGAAATCGACGCCTTCTCATTGGCTGCCGAGGGAGAAATTGACGCCTTCTCATTGGCTGGAGAAATCGACCGTTTCTGATTGGCTGCCGAGGGAGAACTCGCCCGCTTCTCATTGGCCGCCAAGGGAGAAATCGACGCCTTCTCATTGGCTGCTGAGGGAGAAATTAGAGGCTCCTCATTGGAGGGAAGCGTAGGCGTGAGCGCGACCTCTTGCGGTGGCGGAGAGAAACTGCGCCGACTCGCAGCCGTGTTCACGTCGCTGCTGACTATCAGAAGGCCAGCGGGACTCTCGTAGGAGCCGAGAAGATTCGTCTGGGTCAGTTGTCCGATGCCGCTACCGCGCACGATATGACCGGTTTTCTGCCGAAACTCTTCGAATACCTGAAGAGGCAAAAATTGGACCTGATAAAGGCAAAGAACGTACGCATGTACGTACATATACGTACACAGACATCGGCATGGTTTCCAGGGTGGGGGTTCAATACGTCATTGTATTGTCGTGGATATCAATACGATCATTGGCCCGCTACAGACATGCAGACGTGGGCACGGTTTTGAGGGTGGGGGTCTGTCAGTGGGGGTATGCAGGAGGTCAAAAGTGGGGGGGGGGGGGGGGGGGGGTGTTGCGTACCCCCACCCAAAAAAATTTTTTTGGCCACGTACCCCCAGATTTTTTACGTACCCCCAAGAAAAAAACCTCACGTACCCCCAGCATATTTACGTACCCCCAACTGTAAATGATATGCTACATAACCCCACAAAGTCTATACAATAGGCCTACCTATCCCCAGAAAAAAAATGAGCACTATTTTTTTGCACACAGTGCAACAGTCTTATTATTGTGCACCTTGTAATATTTATACAAAATGCAGTGGTGGGTTGATAAGAGTGGTATGTAAGTATGTGTTCGAATTGAATTTCCACTTTTAAATACTTTAGCAACTTGTCTAGAATGATAGGGATAACCATTATATAAAACTATTCACTACATTATGCAACTACAAACAACAATTCTTGAGTATGCATGCACTTTGTGGAGTGTGTAAAAAGTCTGAGCATGGATGTAAGCCAGAGGAAAAAAGGGTGGGGGTACGTGTCCTGGCAGACAAACTGCTGATTTCAAGTTTGGGGTTACGCGGTGGGGATACGTAGTGCTGTTTTTTTTCTGGGGGTACGCGGGGGTATGTTGCTTTTCATTTTTCCTGGGGGTACGGGTGGGGGTATGGAGAGGTAGGGGTGGGGGTGCGTTCAACATACCCCCTCACCCCCAGGCCCACGTCTGGACGTGCTCCGAGTTTGCTCCGAGCGAGTTCGCTCCGAGTTTGGAATGACTTCGTGTTGATCCGAAACGAACGTCAATGGCTCACACGACTTCGAATTACAAACTCGGTTGTTTACAACAAGCACGCTCCGAAAAACGGAGCGAGTCCGGAGCGAACTCGGTGATTTTGCATGTTGAAGCATAGTCAGGGCTCGAACTCGGAGTTCACGTCTGTAGCGCCCCATTGTGCGGTCTGCTACCTGGTGGTTGTACAAGTAACTACTCCTATAGTCTGGCCAATAGCAGTTGGCACTTGGACTCAAGGCGCGTTGCGTAAAATAGATTTACAAATGCGGATTTCTGTCCACGCTTCGTGTACTCCTATTTCGCAGAAGTACATGCAAACTACGCAACTCGCCTTGAGTCCAGGTGCCAACTGCTATTGACCAGACTATAGTTTAGCAAAGGTCAAAAGTGGCCCGGTAATACAGGGTAATTAAAATTGCCACTATCATACTGCACTCGTGTCACTCCTTCTTACTTCGGTATGTACGTATTGGATCTGCGTGTGTACGCCGTGTCGTGTGTGATACGATACCTCCAAATGGTTATCCGTCAACAGCAAATGTCCCGACCCAGTGGAACTTCTTTCGGTAGTCGACAAACTCGGTTGACTTTGACTGATGCTGCCTTCTGTCTGTGCCCTGAAAATCAACTGTTTCTTCCCAAAGGAAGATGAAAACGCATGCAGGCCAACACAATTCACCAATTGCAAGGCAGCCCCGTGTCATTTTCAGACGAAACATCAAAGTCACGAGTTCACCCAGGCTGCTCCAATAACACAGAAACGAAACACTTCGTCGTCTTTGGGTGAACTCATAACTTTGATGTTTCGGCTCGTCATAAGGCCGGGCCCATCTCGCGACCACCCAGGAAGGAATAATAATAACGCAAGTAGCGAAAAACATAGGGTACTGTGGGGTTAACCCGGCCATGGGGTAAACCCGGCCACCTACCCTCCTTTGTAACTTGCTGTTTCAGCAAATGAAGAACCAAATAGCTCGTTTGAAAGAGGAGAGTTCGAGGAATCGATTGGTATGTTATTCGTCTCAACCGGTCCATTGGCTGCTGAGATATGCAGCTCGGAAACTTTGGTGGCCGGATTTTCCCATGGCCGGGTTTACCCCACAGTACCCTACCTGTCAAGCGACATCGTATCTTCCGTCGTCTGACTCTGATATCCCTGATCGGGGGGCGTGGTGGCCGCCATTTTCTTCTTCCGAATCTTCTCCGCCGCCGACCCGCCGATCGTCGTCTTCGTCGCCACCTCCTCTTCGCCTTTCTCCGTCGCCTTTTCGCAACTGGTGGTGGCGAGAGGGGTCTGAGAGGCGCTGCTCAAAAGACTCGACTGACTCGTCCGCAGTTCGGTTGGCATTTGACCGGCTGCACTTCCGGAATCTTGACTGAAAAGAAAAAGAAAAAAAGAAAGTTGAGTACGATTGTTGCATTTTCATGAAGCTATGGTAAAGCGGCCAAAACTAAGTATAATGCGTCGTGTTTTGGCCTCCACGTAGGAAAGAAAGACACGAGGCGCACCAAGTCGAGACCAGCAGAACTGAAGCTGCTCAAATTGGTCAAACTTGTCACCCGCTTACCGTAACCGCCGCTACAACTACTGTATGGATGAGGTCGCAAATAGCGCTGCGCAAACGTATCAGCGCTTTTCTTACAAAACTTGCCTATTTTTATGCACACTTTATTAAACTTATTAGCCAAGTAACCAACAAGTCGCGGCTATTTGGCTAAAAAGTACATAACAGATAACATGAGCGTAATATAGACAAGTTTTGCAACAGAAAGCGCTTCTACGTGTGTGTAGCGCTAAATGCGACCTCGCTCATTATGCAAGTCAGCACCTTACCTGAACTGACTCAAGCCTCTCCTCTTCCTCATTCCCTCCTTATGCGCCCTGTTCAGTACGGCCACGGCTCTCACGACGTGTCGCAGTCGGGTCCAGCTCTTCTCCGCGTTCACCACTCCCGTACTCGGCCACTGCGCTTCCAACACTGCGCGGTTGTAGAAGCCGTAGGTGATGGCGTTGGGCTGAATGCCCTGCTGACGCATCCCCATAAACACCTTCACCTGTAAAATGTCTAACGCAAGACATGATATGGAATAGTCCTTAGCGCGGGTGTACAGGGTGTCCAACCTAAATTTACACAAAATTCAATCGATCATAACTTTCGTCTTAAGAGGCAGAGAAAGATGAGACCTAGCTCATCTGAAAGGTCAATTCAAGAGCTATATTTTGGTATGTCTGCCGTTTCTGTGTGCCCTACCGTTCACGAGTTAGAGCGATTCTCGCAGATCACCTCAAAAACAGTTTTCCCAAAACTGAAGCCCACAGCAATTTCCTTGTCATTTGCCTATTCTTTGCTTCAGCCAGAGATCATTTGGGATAAAGTGAATGTCGCCCACCAACACCCTTTGACTCATTCATCCCACTGTGTGGTATGACCTTTTGCATGCATTTATGCACTTTGTGGCCCAAATATCCACCCTCAATGCTGAACCTTCACATTGCAATACCACCACTTTGGTTTTTGAGCATTTTGTCAAACTAAGCTCTTCAAAATGCTATAATTCCATTTCCAGTGGGTCAGGTATAATGAAAAGAGATCGCTGGTTAATCCTTTTGCTATGTCGCATTCACATTGCCATGTTTTAGTCCAGTTATTCCTCAATTAGCTGTGTTAGCTGAAAATTGGATTAAATTCAGTTTTGGGAAAACGTTTTTTGAGGTGGTCTGCGAGAATCGCTCTAACTCACGAACGGAAGGACATATAGAAACGGCAGACATACCAATATATAGCTGTTGAATTGAGCTTTCAGATGAGCTAGGTCCCATCTTTCTATGCCGCTTAAGACGGAAGTTATGCTCAATTGAATTTTGTGTAAATTTAGGTTGGACACCCTGTACTCTACTAAGACATGTAAGCAGAAGAGAAGCAGTTTGAAAAATTGGGCAGCCAGTGCGTGAGTCGAACACGCAGCGCAGTACGGGATTACGCCCCTATTAGCGAACAACACCATCTGACTGCACAGCTCAATTTCTCAAACTCCCACTCTTGTACTTGGTAGAAGACTGTAAAATGTCTGCTTTGCTGTGGGCGTTCGATGCTTACTACGTATATTCATATCAAAATGTGATTGAATATATACGATTACCGTCATCAGAGGCCGGCCGTACTCCCCGCACAGCTGCATGAGGATGCGGTAACAGACTTCGTCCAGCAGCGGAAGACGCGCGTTTTGCATACGATCCAGGATGGACATGGCCGTTTTCAGGGCCTGGAACAAAAATAGCAGTATTGTACAGTATTTTTGGGTGAAACGAAATGTCTGATCAGGAGGACATACGATCTAGGATGGACATGGCCGTTTTTAAGGCCTGACAAACACACACAGCAGCACCGTATTATTGGGTGAAACGAAAGGTCTGATCAGGAATACGTAAGATCCAGGATGAACATGGCCGTTTTCAGGGCCTGACACACACAGCAGTACCGCATCTTTTGGGTGAAACAAAATATCTGACCACCCTGATTTCGTTCCGAAACTGGTGCACAGTGGGTTTGCAGTCCTCTGAATTTAGCGAATCTAAAACGGTTGTCTTGTGCGAGTCGTAGAAAGTACGGCGTGCGTAGCGTTACGAAATGACAGGAGACTTGGCACGCATCCAACTGCCGAAAGAGGACTTCTTTCGCAACTGCCTACAGTATAGATCAGCTGTAACTATCACAACGCTAATTTTATTTCGCCAACGAAGACATCCTGAAATAATCTGTCGACAACCCCACGGCTAATTTTCAGCGGGATTTCCAAATCAAAAAGCCGTTTGCTTCTATCTGCTTTCAGTCTCGAGATATCGCCAAATTCCTTCACTACTGAAAACGTGTCACCATTTGGCAGACGCTAAACCACGCAAACCACGACACCCCACGACCCTGTACGCCCGATGCCCATTTTTATTGTTTTCATCACGTATGCATATTTCTACCACTTTTGATTTTTCGGGCGTTTGCGAGTTTTAGAATTGCCTAATGGTCCACGCCCAATTTGGCGATTTTAGTACTGAAGGAATTTGGCGATATCTCGCCACTGAGAGCAGATAGACGCAAGCGGTTTTTTTTATTGGAAATCCCGCTGAAAATTAGCCGTGGGGTTTTCGACAGATTCTTTCAGGATGTCTTCGTTGGCGAGATAAAATTAGCGTTGTGATAGTTACAGCTGATCTGTACTGTACATACGTACATTCGCGCCGTACTTTGTACAGTGTAGGTCCGCTAATTCAGAGAGGACTACAAACCCACTGGATCCAGATAGGGTACAGTGGGGTAAACCCGGATACGGGGGTAAACCCGGACACCTAGTATATCTCAGCTACCATGCGACCGATTGAGACAAGTATTAATTAAAATGCGATGTCAGGTAGTATTGAGAATTGCGTGGACAGGGGGGTAATTTTCAGTTGTGCGTTGATGACGTGAGCTAATAGCCCAACTGATTTTACGTATTTTACAAAAAGACCGGGTCAAAAATTCGCACCCAGTCCTGAGATATAAGGCCTCAAAGTTGACCACAATTTGACCCTGATTTTTCACTTTTTTTACACAAAAATGGGGGTAAATAGCCCCACAGTGGGGCTTTGGGGCCATAAATTTGCATACACATAGACCCTATGGGGGTACATGTTCAGACAAATTTTGAGCCCTCTAGCCCTCTTGGTTCAGGAGTTAAAGCTGTTTTTGCTGAAAATCTGAAAATTGGAATTTTTCCATAATTTTCAAAATTTTGAGAGAGTTAGTCCGTGTGCTCGCTGTTTTATTTCTGAATCTTGTAGAGCAGAAAATTTGCTACAAGATAGGCTACATTTGAAAAGAAGGTCACTAATTGGAAATTTTCACAGCAAGGCCTTGAAGAGTGGCGAGTAAGGGTTTTAAGAGTGTGCGTTTTCCCCATTTTTCAAGATAACTCAACAATATCACGGATACTCTCTCCTCAAAAGTAGCCTATCTTATGTAAAATTTGATGAAGATTTAGAAAAAAGTATTTTTGCACACAAAAAAGTTAACCCCTAGCATATAATCTTACAAAAGATGTAATTGTTTTGACAATTTTTGAACATTTTTGGGGTAGGGTTAACTTTTTTGGGGGCAAAAATATTTTTTTCTAAATCTTCATCAAATTTTTCATAAGATAGGCTACTTTTGAGGAGAGAGTTTCCGTGATATTATTGAGTTATCTTGAAAAATGGGGAAAACGCACACTTGTAAAACCCTTACTCGCCACTCTTCGAGGCCTTGCTGTGCAAATTTCCCATCAGTGACCTTCTTTTCAAATGTAGCCTATCTTGTAGCAAATTTTCTGCTCTACAAGATTCAGAAATAAAACAGCGAGCACACGGACTAACTCTCTCAAAATTTTGAAAATTATAAAAAATTCCAATTTTCGGATTTTCAGCAAAAACAGCTTTAACTCCTGAACCAAGAGGGCTAGAGGGCTCAATATTTGTCTGAACATGTACCCCCATAGGGTATATGTGTACGCAAATTTATAGCCCCAAAGCCCCACTGTGGGGCTATTTACCCCCATTTTTGTGTGAAAAAAGTGAAAAATCAGGGTCAAATTGTGGTCAACTTTGAGGCCTTATGTCTCAGGACTGGGTGCGAATTTTTGACCCGGTCTTTTTGTAAAATACGTAAAATCAGTTGGGCTACCAGCTCACGTCATCAGCAAAAAACTGAAAATTACCCCCCTGTCCGCGGTACTGTACAGCAATACTGAATCCTTCCAGACATCGCGTTTTAACAATCGATTCCTTGAATTCTCCTCTTTCAAATGAGCAACCACCATGTTCATCATTTGCTGAAGCGGAAAGTTCAGAAAAGCTTAGGTGTCCGGGTTTACCCCGTGTCCAGGTTTAACCCTCAGTACCCTGCCTACATACGATCCAGGTAGTTGCCACCTGACGTACCTTCGTCTTGCTTTCCGAGTACTTGACAAAGGCGGGCAGCTGGATGAACCAGAGACTGTAGGAGTAGCTGAGCAGGCACTTGGCCCAGCGCAGCGGGGACGCCGTCTGTCTTTGCGCCATGCGCTGCGCGCTTCTCGCCTCACCCTTCGTCCTGTGCACAATCGAAGGCGTCGAACCCTGACCTCCAGCTCCAGCACCCATTAACCCGTCGCCAGAGTCCGTGCTTTTCCGCCTGCCCGTAGGCAACAGCTTGCCCTTCGGAGCTTCCAGTTTGTCCAGCTGAAGAGAAAATTATCCAAGGCTGTGACTGGGTGGGACTCGCACTGAGCTACACTAGTGGGCTACACACGTGGTGAGTAAACTCACGGGGAATTCCCCATAAGTATGCGATGAAGCATAGGAGGACCGGTGAATTCACCGTGAGTTTGAAACTCACCGTCATGTGAACACATGAGAAAAATTTTGCGCTTGGGAGCAAGTGAGAATGCTCTACACGAAAAATAAAACTCGAAGTTCAAACTCACCGGTGAATTCACCGTGAGTTACTCACCACGCGTGTAGCCCACTACTGGCACTGTGCGAACTCAAAGTGCCGGGCCCTCGCCGAGATTAGATTAGAAACCGGGCCCTAGACTCAACTGACCAAGACTTTCCCGAAAAGTTTGTGAGCAATTTGGACGAGGGGGGAAATTCGTGCCAACCCAATCTCGTATAGGAAAGGTGAAGAATTTGAACACATACCGCGACCTGGCATCATCAACAAACCGACAACAAACCAACAACAACAAACCGACACCTATTTATTATTCGTCAATAATTTGTTGTGAACAATGACGCCAGGTCGCGGTATGTGTTAACCCCTGTCAAACAAAGAACAGTAGAGGTGTCCAAAATCCCCCTGACCCAAACTACCCCGTACCTGAAACCTGTCCAGTTCCAATTTCAGCGGGAATCCGCGATAGTGATACATCTGGCTTTCCAGCAAGTTTGACGGTTCGGGCGGCGCTATGAACACGGTGTGATTCGCCTGAGCGCTCTCGTATTCCAGCAGACAAGCCGGATTACCCGGCGATGATGGCTGATCCCCATAGAGCTCCACCTTCTCCACGCACTCGTCAAAGAACGCCAAGCCGCTGGCGTTTTTGTGATCTGAACAAAAGGGAAAGTTGTGCGACTGAGGTCGTCTGGGTGTGTAGTCAAATGGGTAGGCGCTCGCCTGGAACGCGAGAGGTCCGGGGTTCGATTCCCTGCTTGCACATACAGCAAATTTTCCTTCTCAACTTATGTCACTTTAGTCGGCCCTGGTTGATTGAGAGGTGCCAAATAGGCGCCCTCTCTAGGAAAACCGGCTAGCTATTATCTCATGATCAAAAGGGAAAGTTGCGCGACTGAGGTTATGCAGGTGTGTAGTCAACTGGGTAACTCGCCTGGAACGCGAGAGGTCCGGGGTTCGATTCCCTGCATGCACATCCAGCAAATTTTCCTTCTCAACCTGTGGAAAGCAACGAGCGTTCCTCGATGAATCGGATGAAGCACTGGGTGTCGGCCATCTTGCGGTAGAAATCCGAAGCAGCCCGATCCTGTCGACTGCGCAGAAAGCCGTCCATGTCGAACAGGGCTCCGGTGTCCGTAGAACCGGCTTTCGGCGCGCTTTTCATGGGTTTCAGGTAGTGTCGGTAACCCTTGAGGATGGAGACCATGAAGCGCAGAAACGCCTCTTGAATCTCCATCTCCAGCACGCGACGTCTCCTCTGCAAGAAAAGGAGGGTAACACGGGGTAAACACGGCCATGGGAAAAGCCGACCAACAAACTAATGAGCCATTTGGTTATTCTTTGCTGAAGCAGCAAGTTCACAGGAGGTTTAGGTTGCCGGGTTTACCCCATGGCCGAATTTACCCCACAGTACCCTATACAAGACGGCTTTCTAATAAAGAGATGCTTACATGCCTTCCACAGGGTGTTTCACAAGTTACAGGTCAAGAAAGAAATACGAGAAGGAGTGAATGGTACGACCAATCGTTCATTGGCTTGATGTCATTCACAACATGCATTCTATCTATCAAAAGATTTCGAGCGAAATAAACTTGACAGGTACTTTTGAAACACCCTGTAAACGCGTGGAGAAAACGTAGCAGTTTATTGCAGACCTGAATCTTGTAATCCACGTCCACGGGCATAAACTCCGTGGAGCTGCGCATGGTGGTCACATTCCAATCTTCTTGATGACAGCGGCGATACAAAAGCTCCAGAGTTTGCTTGAGCTGTTTGGCAGGGCGACGTGGCAGCATGGAGAGCTTCACATACTTGCGAGCCTAAAAACAAATATACAGAACATCTCAAAAGAGGCAATCATGGAACAGTTGCGCTTAGAAATCGTGGTAGGTCGCGAGCTGACTGCTCTGTATGACACTTCTCCAGTGCATTCCTTGATTGGTAAAGGGGAAGGAAAGAAATGCACTGAAAAAGTGCAATACAGAGGGTAAAAGTGTATTCGGTACCACCCATAAATCTTAGTGCAATTGGTCCATACTGGAATATGGCTGAATGTACCACTATGTACATGCATGTGTGCATACGTACTTCTGATTGTGATACAGTCGCCGTATCCAAATCAATACAGGTAACATCCTTTGGTGGGTCTTCATACAGCTCGAAATAGCGCGAATCCACTCCAGCAATAAATGGCAGAGGTGCGTGCAGAACACCAGCCAAGTCCAACGGGCACAGTGGGATGTATGGGCACTGCCAATGAAAGGGAAAGATGACTGATATGATGGCTTCAGCAACACTTGTGAGCAACCACGGTCGCAGTGAGTGAATGAGAACTTTCTTCTCTATCAGCGCCAGTTCCAGGAGAAACATGGCAGTTTCCACACCCAAGTTCTTCAGGAAGTCAATGAATGCCGCACCGCTGAGTGGCAATGGCGAGTCTTCGTAGTTATCAAAGGAGATGGTCTCATTGCCCAGTTGCACCAGAACTCGTGGCCGCCTCGGTGTGGGAAAGGGTACCTCATACATCAGATGCGAGATGTAGCGTTCGATGGGCAGAGGATATCGGCCAGTGACACTCATGCGGTGGATGTAGTAGAGAAAACGCTTGAACGTGGTGAAGAAAGGGAAGCGAGAGACCACACAAATGGCGCGACTGCTCTGAAAGGTCATCAGCTCTGCTGGATCATTGGTCGACGAATTGTCAGAGCAACTGCCAGTCTTCAACTGGTTCTCAGGACTCACCCCCAGTTTCTCCATCTGCTGCGCAGTGAGTGGTCGCTTGTACAACTCGCGAAAGGTGACTGCAGCTCCGTAGAACTTCCTACCTCGATTGTCAGTCAGCACAAAGGTGGAGAACAACTTGGAAGGAATCTGACACTTGGCCGGCCAGCACTCCAATATGGCACCCATGGGAAGGCAGAATATGGGAACATTCGGAGGCAGGGGAAAGTCGTGATCATCCCAAGGCGGGAAACGATCGAGGATGCTGGGTTTGTATGCGATTTGGTTCGTGTTTGCTTGGCTTTTCTTGTAGCAAATGTACACGTCTGAGCCTACCATGCCTTTATTCAAGTTTTTTGGTATACGGCAGAAGGTGTGAGGTGCGCTTTCGCCCTTATTCATGAGGATTATACAGATGTCCGTGACGGCGAGCAAATTTGGCGGCGCGTTCTCAGGCGCGCGCCGATAGGTGAGAAAGATGCCCTGAGCAGCGTTGTTGACGTTGGCGGGACGCCCGAAGGGAGTCGTGTGCAGAATATGTGAATCCACCATCACTCGCTCGCCTTTGCCCTCGTAGAGCACGCCAATATCTACCAGCGGAGGTTTGTGAAAGCCGCGCCGGTAGCACAAGTAGCAGGAGGGGGTGCGCAGGCTACCGTGGTTCAAATCCGCGGCGTGCCCGGTAGGAGTGGTGTCAATACAGGTAAAGCCTTCGGGTACCTACACAGCACAACACATGTAGTATATGCTACTATTTGTTATTGCGCTAATTTTTGGTGGTCGTGAGCTCAGTTTTAGAACGTTTTGATCAATTTTGGCGGGTGCACCGATCCATAAAGCTTTGAAAAGCAGAGGGGAAAGCACACGACCTCAAATAATTCTTAGCGCAAGCAGCGAATAGATCGTCAGCCTAGGCATGAATACAGTCCATAACACACCGATAAGTTTACAGCTGGGGGCAATTACATGGATACGGGGTAATAACAGCACAAATAACATCAGTTTCACATAGTTACCTGTTCGCCCAAGGCTGGAAATACGACGCCGATGTCGGTAACGGGTGCTTGAGGCGTGGCGTACTTGTATCCGCACTCTGCAGCTCCTGGCGTCAATTCTTCGGCATTTTCCGCCAAGCCGGACACAACAAAATACTCGAATATGCGTCGATCTTCCTCGTAAACACTCTGCCGCGCCATTTCTGCTTGAAAATGCGGCAATATTCCGCCAAAATTCGTGTCAAAACTACGGAATATCGGAAAATCGCGTGAAAAATATGCATGTACTCCTGTTGA
>JASAMW010007292.1:0-11978 GCA_030247985.1 Epsilonema sp. ZAB3_2
TTCTTCGTTAAGTTACGTATTGCTTCGACTCTAATAAAACCCCATACAAATATCATGACATAAATTCCTGCCAAATTTACATCCTCAGGTTTCTGTTTCCCTTCAAATAGTCGGATATTTTCCTATGGTTACCTAATCCACCAGTAATGGCTCCGGTTCGCCAAACATAACCAGTCGTGTTTCACCGGAGATGGTGCTGTAGCTAATCCGGACTTTGAGCTACTGGTCGCTGTTTCAAGATATCTGATAGCGCTTTGTTTTTGAAGAAGGGTTTTGATAGCCTAAAATATCGTTCCTTGATCACGTAAAGTAAGATAGCATCTTTTGGTCACATGTTCTTTTATGTCAACCGTTACCTATAAAACCGCTAAACGGTATCTGCGCAGTGAGTGATTGACAATACTTTAATTCTAAAGTAACGCAAATTTTTATAGTAATTGGAAAATAGCTAAGAGTTTTAACAAACTTAGCGAAAGTCGTGCTAAAAGAAAATTTGCTATCGCCATAACACGCGATATTTTACATGGCACTAACTAGCACGGTCAAATCATTAGCGAATTTAACTGTTGCCGTAAAGAGTGTATTCAGGATGGTTTTCTAAGTACAAACTTAAACATGAATCAACTTCGTAAGATATAACGCCAATGACAACAAGAATAATAATCATTTTTTTCATATTTAGCCGTCATATGCTCCAGGACACCAGCAAAAAATCATATACTCGATCACCCCTTTTTACTGTCCATTCACCGGTGTATCAAGCAACCAATCACGCGCACTTAGGACTTTTTTGGAGAAAATATTATTATCCAATTCACCATACCTGTCTGTCACATCACATCATTACCAAATCAAATTTACAGAATCAAGAATAAATAAAAATAATAATTGCCACACACACAACTATAGCCCATTCACTGTTCACGATGCGCAAAGCAAAATAACCTCCACAAGGTCACGAGCATAAACGGTAGCGATGCAATCGAAATCAATGCATAGAGAAGTGAAGAGGCATTCGTACACGGGCATTCAATCAAGCAGTTGGCTGGCGAGAACAACAAGCATTGAGTTTGAAACATCATCGTCACGAGTTTACTTCATTATTTCTTATCGCCAAAATTATGAGGAGCAATAACAAATCAACAGCCGGAACGAAGATCGTGTCATCCTACGTCAACCAAAGCGCCTGGCTTCCTAGGTTCCGAAGAGGATTTCGCTTGTGACAAAGAAGCTGACGTTTGACCCACCGGTTGATTCATCTGAAAAAGCAGGGGATAGCCGCACGTCACAAAAACACGATAGCGAAGAAAAATTAAGGAGGAGGCGGCGGTCACAGTACCACAGGATCAGATACCGTATTTACCGGTGCATAACCCCCCAATGCATACCCCCATATTGGCAAAACATAACAAATGCCCAATGCATAACCCTATGCATACCCCCATATGTACTGTACAGTACCTGAACCTATCTATGTAAGCTGGTCATATGGTACCCATAGCCACTCCCACACCAAGCTACGATGCCTATAAGCCTGCTTGTATTGTACTAGAATAACCGTGTTTTGACCTCAATTATGCCCTAAAACACGTGCTTTTGACCTAAAAAATATGCCTCTGCGCACCTCTCAAAAACATAAAAAATGCCCCATGCATAACCCCCCCTATGCATATCCCCATATGGGACCTCTCAATTTTTGCTACCCCCATGGGGCTATGCATCGGTAAATACGGTAGTATGAATGCACTATGTACAGTTGGGTGAGCAAGGTGCAAAACGCATGCAAAACAACTCCAGATTTGTGCATTTTGGATAATGTACAATACGTGTGTGGCGCATACGCAAGGAGGGTGCAAAGAAATCGGATATTCATGCACATCGTGAGTAAACGAGCCATGTACTTCTACTATCTTCGCAACCAACCAACTATACTGGACCCATTGAGCTCACAAAGCCCGCTACTTGTCTTTTACTCCATGTGCTAACCTAACCATGCATACGCGCAAATTACTCATCAGTGCAGAGCCCAATTGAAACTGTACAGCTCAGTAACGTACCACCAAGAATCAATAAAGGTATCATCATAAACCTAAGGAGGATCCTTGTTCCCATCGCACCTTTATCGATTCTTGCTAAGATAGCCCGCCCTGCTAGCTATAGTCTGGCCAGTAGGAGTTGGCAGTTCCACTTTCGAGTTTTGCGTTCCTCGTTTTGCGATCGCCAAAACCTTTTCACGAACTCCTATATAGCTCTAGCTTAGTATGTAAATTTCAGGAGTACATGGCATATCGGTGCTCCGGTCGTCGGCGTGCTGTGCACAGCTGTGAGAAGACAGTAGCGGGACGGCGTGCAAGTCCAACTGCCAACTCCTACTGGCCAGACTGTAGCCTCTTGCGTACCTGTGTGTACTGTTGGTACTGCGGGTGGAAGTTGTTTGGCATCCTGCATGATATCTTTCGGTTCTCGTCTCCTTGAGCGAGCTGCTGATGCTGCTCGTTCCCGGGCCCGTGCCCAATCCGCCGCTGCCTCCTCCTCCTGCTTCTCCACCGCCTCCGCCCACGCTACCCCGCTCTAAACACACGCGCCCATCCCCATCACACACGACATACCGGCTAATTGGGGGGGGCGGAGGGTAATTCGGGCCACCTAAACCTTTTCTGCGGGCTATTGTGACCAGTTGCGAGCGGTGGTATTCAGGCCACCTACCTTTTGGGCATTGTGCCAGTTGCGGCGGGGTGGGGTTTTGGGCCACCTCACCTTTACTGTGGGATAATTGTGCCGGTTGGGAGCGGGGGTGGGGGTAATCGGGCCCATCTAGACCTTACAGCTGGCTCAAGGTTCCAGATATCATGAGATCCCATCTCATTCCACCCCATACACACCACTATTGTACATTCAATTGAGTTGTTCGCTCGCTACTCTTCTCAAACGATTTTTATCCCCCGGGAGTTATACACGAAGCTTTACAGTAAAATAGATAGGGTACTGTGGGGCAAACCCAGACACGGGGGTAAACTGAGACACCTAGTATATCTCAGCAACCATAAGACCGATTTAGACAAGTGCTTTACCAATCGATTCCTTGAACTCTCCTCTTTCGAATGAGCTACCGTGTTCATCATTTGCTGAAGCTGTAAGTTCAGAAAAGCTTAGGTATCCGGGTTTACCCCACAGTACCCTACTGTAAAGCTTCATCTACATATTTTTGAATAAGTAACTGTCAAGATCGCAGGGCCCTTGACATCGGAAAAGAAACGACAAGAATCCATAAACGGTACCATCAACAACCCTCTAGGACGGTTGAATGAAGGAACCTACCTGCCTACGGTTGATTTGATGGTGCCACGTGGGTTTTCAAAATTTTGGTTAGAGGGGGATAAAAAACGTTTGTTACCAAATAAATAGAGGTTATGTTCGAGCAGGGGTCATACCCTCCCTCCCCTCGTTCCCAACCTAAGTCCGCAGTTAAGGTAGAGGTGGCCCGAATTACCCCCACCCCCGCTCCCAACCGGTCACAATTATCCCACAGTAAAGGTTGAGGTGGCCCGAATTACCCCCACCCCCGCTCGCAACTGGTCACAATTTGCCCACAGTAAGGTTGAGGTGGCCCGAATTACCACACCCCCGCTCGCAACTGGTCACAATTAGCCCGCAGTAAAGGTTTAGGTGGCCCGAATTACCCTCCGCCCCCAATTAGCCGGTATTGTCGTGTGTGATGGGCGATGGGCGCGTGTGTTTAGAGCGGGGTAGCGTGGGCGGAGGCGGTGGAGAAGCAGGAGGAGGAGGCAGCGGCGGATTGGGCACGGGCCCGGTGAATCTGAGCAGCATCAGCAGCTCGCTCAAGGAGACGATGAATCCGAAAGATATCATGCAGGATGCCATACACAACTTCCACCCGCAGTACCAACAGTACACACAGGTACGTAATGATGGCTACAGTCTGGCCAGTAGGAGTTGGCAGTTGGACTTGCACGCCGTCCCGCTACTGTCTTCTCAGCTGCGCACAGCACACCGACGACCGGAGCACCGATATGCCATGTACTCCTGAAATTTATATACTAAACTAGTATATTGGAGTTCGTGAAAAGGCTATGGCGATCGCAAAACGAGAAACGCAAAACTCAAAAGTGGAACTGCCAACTCCTACTGGCCAGACTATAGCTAGCAGGGCGGGCTATCTTAGCAAGAATCGATAAAGGTGCGATGGGAACAAGGATCCTCCTTAGGTTTATGATGATACCTTTATTGATTCTTGGTGGTACGTTACTGAGCTGTACAGTTTCAATTGGGCTCTGCACTGATGAGTAATTTGCGCGTATGCATGGTTAGGTTAGCACATGGAGTAAAAGACAAGTAGCGGGCTTTGTGAGCTCAATGGGTCCAGTATAGTTGGTTGGTTGCGAAGATAGTAGAAGTAGCATGGCTCGTTTACTCACGATGTGCATGAATATCCGATTTCTTTGCACCCTCCTTGCGTATGCGCCACACACGTATTGTACATTATCCAAAATGCACAAATCTGGAGTTGTTTTGCATGCGTTTTGCACCTTGCTCACCCAACTGTACATAGTGCATTCATACTACCGTATTTACCGATGCATAGCCCCATGGGGGTATGCAAAAATTGAGAGGTCCCATATGGGGATATGCATAGGGGGGGTTATGCATGGGGCATTTTTTATGTTTTTGAGAGGTGCGCAGAGGCATATTTTTTAGGTCAAAAGCACGTGTTTTAGGGCATAATTGAGGTCAAAACACGGTTATTCTAGTACAATACAAGCAGGCTTATAGGCATCGTAGCTTGGTGTGGGAGTGGCTATGGGTACCATATGACCAGCTTACATAGATAGGTTCAGGTACTGTACAGTACATATGGGGGTATGCATAGGGTTATGCATTGGGCATTTGTTATGTTTTGCCAATAAGGGGGTATGCATTGGGGGGGGGTTATGCATTGGGGGTTATGCACCGGTAAATACGGTATCTGATCCTGTGGTACTGTGACCGCCGCCTCCTCCTTAATTTTTCTTCGCTATCGTGTTTTTGTGACGTGCGGCTATCCCCTGCTTTTTCAGATGAATCAACCGGTGGGTCAAACGTCAGCTTCTTTGTCACAAGCGAAATCCTCTTCGGAACCTAGGAAGCCAGGCGCTTTGGTTGACGTAGGATGACACGATCTTCGTTCCGGCTGTTGATTTGTTATTGCTCCTCATAATTTTGGCGATAAGAAATAATGAAGTAAACTCGTGACGATGATGTTTCAAACTCAATGCTTGTTGTTCTCGCCAGCCAACTGCTTGATTGAATGCCCGTGTACGAATGCCTCTTCACTTCTCTATGCATTGATTTCGATTGCATCGCTACCGTTTATGCTCGTGACCTTGTGGAGGTTATTTTGCTTTGCGCATCGTGAACAGTGAATGGGCTATAGTTGTGTGTGTGGCAATTATTATTTTTATTTATTCTTGATTCTGTAAATTTGATTTGGTAATGATGTGATGTGACAGACAGGTATGGTGAATTGGATAATAATATTTTTTCCAAAAAAGTCCTAAGTGCGGTTATTGGTTGCTTGATATACTGGTGAATGTACAGTAAAAAGGGTGATCGAGTATATGATTTTTTGCTGGGTGTCCTGTAGCATAGATGGGTGAAGATATGAAAGCTTGTACTACTGCACTTTGTTGTCAATTTGGCCAACTATCCCTAAGTTGTTCTATGTTTGGAGTTTGTACGAGTAAACGATTCCTCATACACACAAGTCTTTCACGGTAATAATTAGTAATTCGGCCAAAGCTCAATTTGACCTGTGCTAGTTAGTGCCTCATTAGAAATATCGCTGTTACTGGCAGCACAAATTTTCTTTTAGCACGACTTTCCCTTAAACTTTTGGGCTTGAAAAACTCTTAGAGCTATTTTCACAATCACGACATAAAAATTTGTTAGACTTTAGATTAGAGAGTATTGTCAATCACTCACTGCGCATACCGGTTGATAGCGGTAATTTCATAGGTAACGGTTGATAAGAAAAGAACATGCGACCAAAAGATGCTATCTTATCTTTACGTGATCAGGAACGCATATTTTTAGGCCAGCAGTTCCTCGGAAGACAAGCGTCAGATGTCTCGAAACAGTGACCAGCAGCCGCTGCCAAAGTCCGGATCAAACTACAGCACCATCTCCGGTGAAACACGACCTGTTATGTCCGGCGGAACCGGAGCCATGACCGTGGATTAGGTAACCATAGGAAGAATATCCGACTATTGAAGGGAAAGAAGAAACCTAGGATGTATTTTTGGAGGAATCGGATGTCAAGATCGTTCGTATGGGCTCTTGGCAGAGGAAAAGAAACAGTTCTACAGAAAGATTTCTCGACTCTTCCGTCAAGAGTCCATAAAAGGTACCGTCAACAACCCTTGGATTGATTTGATGGTGCCATATGGGTTCTTGATTCTGTTCTTGTGTACTGGTGGTGATCTGTGTACTGTTAATTGTTTTTTCATGTCGCAATGTCATCGAAAGGGTTGGTGATAATTCGACCATATTGAAAAACTGTTCTCACAAGCTTGTTGCATTTTGTTGCTACTGTGTACTGTCACACTACTTTTTATTATCGGACAATCGTTGCCATGCTTTACCACTACTTACTGTTATTGTTGTTTGTGTTCATTTCATCTCTTTATTTCTACTCTATACTTGCGATACGAGAAATATCCGAGAAAGACAATAGTAGCTTCTGTCTCTGTGGAAAGCGTTGTTTATGCTGTGAAGTGAGCAACTTAGTATGAGAGGTTTCAAACTTTGTAGGAAAAATTCTAACGCACCTAATGCATTGAAAGTGCAGAATTGTAGTTGATTGATAGGCTGATGTTACTTCAAATCACTTCTAGCCGCTACATACTTGCTTGTTTCAATCGTGCTCATGCTTCATGTAACACGCCCTGTTTGTTACCTGATGTTTCAGCCGCTTTGTGTCGCTTCTATAGGCCTATAATACGCCATGCTATCACGAAATAAGAAAGTTCTGTCCGATCATATCCCTGTTAGCACGGCAGCTTGGCAAGAAAGTACAGTACATATGTACATGTACTCCTACGTACATACAGTATATACGTATACTAACAATCAAGGATCTGTAAACTCTTGGTACACACACATGCGTGTAATAGAAAATTGACAATTTGCTCGGGTTATATTCGTAATTCGTGCTCGGGTTAATTGGTTGGATTATTCTCGATTCTCATCAATTCTGGCTCCTCTGCTTCCGGCTGTTCTTCCAGTACGGCATCACTAAGTTTTTGCGTATCTCCAGCTGAGCCGGCTTCTTCCAGACTCAGATCTGCTGGGGCTGCTGCTCTGCTGGTCTTTTGCCGAAAACTCGATATGCTTCTCCTGGCCATTCGGACCAGACTTCTTGCCGCCTGAAACCAGCATGAAAAAAGGCCAAGAAGAGAGGCTTTGTTTGCAAGGCTTCTCCGTGGATTATATTACTGGAGGTGCATAGGGGTCAGATAATATGATATAGGAGTCCAAAACATAGAAAATGAAGTATGCGCAGTAAGATAAAGCTCTCTATTATGGATCCTTTATTTCGTCTGGGATCCTTTGAAAAATTTTGGTCCTTTCTGTACGAACCCTGCTCGATAGTAATCGCTGCGAGTAATCAACCAACTGAGCTATCCAGTAGAACGACCGAAATCGTGCAAGACTTCGCCTTATACCTGTCGCTTGGCTTTCTCCGCCTCTTCCTCCGCTTCCTCCTCGTTGACAAACTGCATTTCGTCGTCTGTCATCTTAAAATGCGCCAAGTGCCCCTCCGGAACCACGTCTTTTACCCTGGCGGAAGCGCGCGTATGTGGAATGCTCGGCGGTTTCTTGGTGTCCCAGTGTAGGTCCTTCTGAATATCCGGAATCTGACCGTGACACTCGTCCGCAAGCATGTACGCGATGTAGATGTTGCGGTCGAGGATGTAATTCAGTTCTGAAACATCATACTCACTGGGTCACCAAAAGGCAACGAAATGCTACGATTGAAACATCAAACCCATGGGGTCATCCGGAAGGCAAAGCAGAAATACGTTTTGAGATTCACTAAAAACACTGCGTATGTGTGTTTGTCTACCAAAATCGTCGTCGTCTTCGCCGAATGGATTCATGAGCGCCTGGCCCACTTTCAGCCAGCCCATGTAAAACAGGAACTGAAGAATGGTGAAAATGGGCACTCGAACCTGGACCGCACCGCTGGCTGGCATTTGCCTGCCGATCAGACAGAAGCCGAAGTAGCCGTAGGTCGCGATCGCTACCACCTGTATACATTATTGCGTTCGCGATATTACATTTGCATTTTGGGCGTAAGAAAGGATACTTGTGGGGTTGCAATCGGACAAGGGGAAAGCAGTCGTCGTTGTTTCTTCAGTACTTCAACTCAGATTTCATCTGAATACTACATGGAACGGATACTGTATATCGAAGACAAGGCTTTGATAATTAGAAATTTCCGACTTGTTCAACTTAACCCCTCCTCTATTTCGCAGGTCGCCGCGACCAAAATGCGACCAAGTGCGACAAAAATGCGATCGCATTTGTATCGCATTAGTATCGCATTTGTATAGCATTTGTATCGCATGTGGTCGCATGCGATCGCATTTTGGTAGCATTTTTTCAAATAATTTTTCCAAAAATGCTACCGGCGGCGTTTTGGACACTTTGTCAATTTTGTCGTCTGGGGTTGCATTTTGGTCGCGGCGACCTGAGAAATAGAGGACGGGTTAACCTCCACGATGAAATTGCAAGACACTCGATGGTATGCGATGTGTTGGACTTTTACCTCCACGGTACCCAACGCAATAAGCATGTAGTGGGCGGATTTTCCCCATGGGCGATTTTGCCCCACATTTACCCTGCATCGTGCATGCAATGTAAGTAAAGTACTACTAACCTGTGTATAGACCAATGGCACGCTGACCCAGTCGTAGCAGGAAAGCATGGAGAAGCCTAATCGATAGCGATCCGCAATCTTCAGCAGACATTTCAGCTGAACCGAATCGATGATGCCTTGTATGTGGCACCGCTTGAACAGATTATTGATCCAGAGCATGGGGAGAAAGTATTTGCCGTGTGGGGCCTCAGTATTCTGGTACAGATCGTACTCGATGTCAGTCATCAGGCCGGATTTTACCAGATGTTCGATGGTCGGGAAACGTTTGAGAGTTCGAGATG
The DNA here is from genome assembly GCA_030247985.1 of Epsilonema sp. ZAB3_2. NCBI lineage: Eukaryota > Metazoa > Nematoda > Chromadorea > Desmodorida > Epsilonematidae > Epsilonema > Epsilonema sp. ZAB3_2. The sequence continues at coordinate 9,220 of JASAMW010007292.1, forward strand.
AGACCATTCTCCAGCCTTAAAATGTTGGCCAAACTGTCACTGACCCGTGTATATGAACTGGATCAAATCTAGGGTATATTTTGGTACTCATATGTAGGGCACTGTGGGGTAAACCCGGCCACCTACGCTCCTTTTAACTTGCTGTTTCAGCAGAATGATGTACCAAAAGCTCTGGAAGGGGCGAAAGTTCGTGGAATCGATTTGATAAAATATTTTGTCTCAATCGGTTTAAAAATGGCTGCTGAGATTGCAGCCCGGAAACTTAGGTGGCCGGATTTTTCCATGGCCGTGTTTACCCCGTAGTACCCTAACTTATTATTTTGCTTCATGATTTTCCGCTCCAAAACACACTTGGCACCTGTTTCCTCTTACCCAAAGCAGCGGTCAGATTTGCCCACCTCGCCACTGTTCGCCTGATCAATCGATTCTCATCTCCAGTGATAAATGTTGTCGTAAAAATCATCAGTTTATCCGGCCATGACACCCAGCCGAACTGATCCCACCATCTGGCCACCACGGCGAATACGAAAAAACCGAGCAGAAACGTCAACGGGATATAGCTGGTGGCCTTCTCAAAGTACACGATGTACTTGTCGAACTCTCTCTGCTGATCTTCAGCCAACGCGAAGAGATAGAGGAAGTAAATGATGTAGTATATGGTCAGATAGATCAGCAGGTCTAGCCAGATGGCTTTCCATAAACTGCCGCGCCAACGCAGTAAAAGTTTGCCGAATGTGTCAGAGTAGGAGATGGTCATTCTTGATCATTACCCTCAAAGAATTTATTAGAATCTTGGCCTATCTACATACACTGTGAGTGAGTAGATAATACAGTATTATGTACTTTGTTAGCGCACGTGCTGAAAATAGGCCCGCCTATGTACGACAATTCGGGCTAAAAAAATGAAGGAAGTGTTTTTGATTGTTTTGAAGCAGAGGAGCCACAAATACGAGTCTTTTCCCGCAACGAGTGACAGTTTTTCGAAATTTTTCACAAAACTAAAAAATCTTCGCAAGGAAGCGAAAACTAGAATTTTTCTGCCCCCTATAATGATGTTACTTCGCTGGTACACTGGTGTAAAGTTTGTGCATGCATAATAGAAGTCAGCTCAGCATGCATGTAGTAGGTACGTCGGTATAGATAGGTAGTACATAGTAGGTTGTAGCATCTCTTTTACCGCACTTTATATTTCAATGTGCATATGTTTAGACAAGACAAGGGTGCCCACAATTTGCACCTCTGGCTGACGGTTCTATTCAGGACCTGTTCTCATCATCACGCCTATAAGGTATGATGTAGGTACTTTTTAGAATTAATGTAGGACACCAAAAAAATACGAACGATACTCAAACCACTCAACTCAACTACTGCTGGTACAGTATGGTACTTGTACGAATGAAATACTAAAACACAAAGTCAATCATGGGGTAGCCTTCCTTTCGTTTCCTACTAGACGAGTGACGAAGCTAAGTATGTATGTCAATTCTGCTTCGCAACGCCATTACGAGGTCTTAGCTCTTCTGAAAGATGACCAGAATCACCTACTAATGTCGCATTCCATTTCTGATTGTGATTCCGCTCCAAACAGGTCAAAGTACAGTAACCCACATAAGGATCCACCTGAAAAAAAGCGTGCGCTGACCATTGCTCTGATCACGATTCGATACAAGATCATACAAATCGTAGTATGACTAGTGTAGGGTACTGTGGGGCAAAAGTGTACGTACATAGAACGCGGGTCGGACAAATATTAATTTGTCTTGGTGAGTCTGTTGGGCCAACAATTTTTCCACCGTGGCTTTTCCCCACATACACTCTTACAATCACACAATTTAAATCGCCATTACGTAAAAGTAAACTTACGTGTTCTCCACTGGTAAAATGCTGAAGCACTCCAGCTACTAATGCGCCATGGGTGACAAAGAGCGCGGCGTCAGAGGGATGGTTGGCTCGAATTGTCTGTACAGTTTCGCTAGCTCTTTGAAAGCACTGCTGAAATCCCTCCGTTTGGTCCGTTGGCATCAGCACGTGTTGGTAGCTGGAATCCACCGAAGGGAAGCGCTTCTTCAGTTCCTCAGCAGGCTTGAAACCTGGTGGAAATTCGCAGAAGCTCAGGACCTCGCAAATTCCTGGTTCAATCTTTACCTGAATTCAATTTTTGAATCAGCATAAAAGAGGCCGTATATGAATATTATTGGTGGTAGGTTCCAGTTCAGGTAAATTAGGTGCATGTAGCATAAGATAAGTACACATTATCTGGGTGAGGCCGAGGCGTTTATTCACAAAAAGAACAATAACGGGACAAAATGTGATTTGATTTAGGGTGATGCCCCATTTACATTAATTTTAAGTTTACCGATATCTGAAGCTTTTCTCCGATGATGTGTGACGTTTCCGCGCATCTCTGGAAAAGGAGACGAGAAGATGTGTTGAATGTTCTCCTTCTTCAATCTCTCTCCAGCTTCCGCTGCTTGCCTTCGTCCCAGATTTCTCGGTCAAGGGTGGATCGTCTTCGCTACAGGACAAATGCTTACTCCGCCATTTTGTATCCACATGGTCCACACGCTCGCCATGACGGGTCAACCAAATCGTGTTACTGTTAGTCAAGGAAGCCATATTGCTCTCAGTTCTAATCCGAAGATTGACAAAATGGTTCGTTCAACCTCTGTAGAACGTTTTTGCCCACGTGTACTGTACGTAAGTTTCGTTACGTTGTGTACATACACCTGTCAATAAAAGTCGTACGTCGTAGGTACTAC
>JASAMW010007294.1:0-31884 GCA_030247985.1 Epsilonema sp. ZAB3_2
ATACTTATGTACACACGCTTATTATTGTTTGTGCGCACTAATGTACCGGGTGTTTTATGGATTGAAATTTAAAACGTGCGCATAACTTTTGCAGTAATGTATGGATTTAAACCAAAAGTTTTGTTATTGGTTTATCAAATTTCATTTTTTTATTTTAATATTATTATTATTTATTCTTAATTGCAGTATATCTTGGTTTAGATATGTGCAAAAGTTATGAGTACTGTAAACTTTTGGTGTATTACCCTATCGGGTTATACAAACAAAGTCGACCAATTTGCTCGGGGTATACTCATATTGGGTTATACAAAATATCGGGGGTGACGACACTGGCTTATTTCAGCATGAAACAGCTTTTTGAAGCATTTGACGCGTGGTGAATATCGGGTTATATAAAATACTAAAATTCAAAGTCGACCAATTGGTCGGCACATGATATTGATATCGGGCTATATTCGATATCGGGTTATACACCAAACTTTACAGTACTCTACTACTCTTGTGGTGCCAAATCATAAAAAACACGCTACAGGCAGGGAATTTGTTAGATCGTTAGGGCATTACATACAATACACATGTGCTTTTACTATACCTTCCCACCACATGCATCCACGTGGACACAGCACATCATGCTGTAGGCTGCTGCTGTAAAAAGAATCTGTAGAAACATTTTCAACGTGAAATCTTGAGCACACAATACAATCAGGCTTCACAGACAAATGAGAAACAGCACAATTGATGACAAGTTTGGTTTCTACATAGAAGTGTAATACAACAATACTCCACACCACAAATTCAAAATACAGTTGGGTCTCGTCAAACAAATCCGTTAGGTTTCCGGTTTGCTATGCCTTTCGCCGGAAGCACAGCAAGTAAGAAAGTACTATAAGGATAGCCGATACACCTGCCTGATCACTTTCATTTTGTACATACGTAAAATTACAAATTAAATTACTCTGCTCAGCGCACTATTACTTTGCGTCAGAGAAATTGATAAATTTTTCTTGACAAGCAAGAACTGAAACAAAAACAACAAAAGTCAAACTAAGTCTAAATCCGGTGGTAAAAGTTATATTTATTGCTTCCTGTCAGCAAGATACATCATCCTTGTCAGACCGACCAGGTGCCGCTCTCACTCCGCGCTGCATATATCATCCAAATGGAAACTTTGGCGGTCTGACGCTAGATCCTCTGGGGAAGAGGTGGTACTGGGGCCAACGGGGTTCCTATTGTGAATGGTCGCTCCTCTGGCCCTTGCCCTGGATATTGCAGGTGGTGGAGGCAGAGTTGCAGCTGTTTTTTCCCTATGTTGTGCACTCAGCAATCCACGCAGCAGTTCATGAGGTTCGATGTTTTCCAGTGTGTGAAGCAAAAGTCGGCGAATTTCGTCATCTTGCCGCCGATCCGCCGTCTTTCTCTCTACATCTCCATTCAGCATCGCCATGATCAACGGCTCGAAAAACAGGGGATAGAATTCCTGGCTCTTCCTCCCCTTCTTCATTCTGCGTCCAGTCGTCCTCTTCTGTCGTCGAACCTTGGCCTGTGGTCAGTGATCGCACAAGTCCCCTCCGTCTCGAAGGACGTAGATCTCTTTGTGGTACCAACTGAGCTGCTCGTGTCGGTGGTTCAGCAGCTGTGAAGGGAGCTGTCGGAAAGGGTAGTCCGTGTAGTTCTGCGCCTGGGAAGAGAGGTGACGGCTCCGCGGCCACAGCTGAAGCCGCAAAACCCGATGACGACAACGCAGCTTCAATCTCACTGCTCTTTTCCGGTCGGACTGTCTCCCAACCTGCAGCAACGCTTCCTCGAAGACATACCCTAGGAAGTATCCAAAGAGCGGATCCTGACGACACCAAGAAGTCGGTCGAGCAAAATCATGTACATACACAGTATTTTGGAATACGTAACGTACATGACATGGTTGATTACCCCTCTGCAAAGGCATCTCTGTCTTCCTTCTCGCTCGTTTCCATTATCCTGCGGAACAAAACGCTTCTAGTAGTCAGCAAGAACAATGATGTAACACTCTCGAGAACTCCCAACTTATAACCCATTTAATTTACCAGCTTTGGCAAGGGTTCAACCGGGATAGGAAAGATCAACACTGATAAGAGCGGATCGTCAGTCGCGGGAGGAGGAGGAGGCGGAGGAGGAGGAGGCGGAGGAGGAGGAGGAGGAGGAGGTGGAGGTGGAGGTGGTGGCGGAGGAGGGGGAAGAGGAGCAGGCTGGAAGGAAGTCGACAGCAATGGAACTTGTGCTGAAGGCAGTGGCGGTCGCAGTGGTGGGCCGACCTGAGAAAACGTGTCCAAAGAAGGAACTGGCTCTTCGAAAGCAGACGCAACTGAATCCAGAGGAGTATGCAAAAGAGAAGCTGGTGGATGATCAGCACGTAGATTCGGCTCTACCGGTGGAAAATCCAAAGGTGGGGGCGACCCACAACACTCTCCTCTCTGCAAGACATTATATTTGGTTACACAATAAATCGTTGCCTTCCATTTTAGGCTTCATTCCGTACGCATGTACAACATTACTATGGAGCTCTAACTCTCCACGCCTCGGCTGTTCGTGTTCAGATATTGAGAATGTGCCTGCTTACACGGCCACAGCTCTTGCAAGCGTTGATGCTGCTAATGAAAAGGCATAGTAGAAACCAACACATCCGACTCATGCTAAGGTCGTTGTTGAGCTGAGATGAGGTACAGGTACGTTACCAATGCCAATATATTCGCTTCATTCGCATTGGATGAGGGGCGTAAAACTTCATGTACCAGTAAAGCGCATTCATTGCGCAACCACTTGACGTAAAACGGCACTCATCGTATTGCAGCACAACATTGCGACAATAACAGTAGACATTGACTGCGATCTATTATTGTTGTAGTCATCAAGGGCGAATCATCTGAGAAATTGGGAGGCATGCTACTGAACCTGAAACTGGCTCTTGGTCGTCATAATTTTCACATTACGTATTGCTTTGTTTTGGACCTATGTATTTATTGAAATCCCGTTTTCCACGACAACGAATCGCGACGACGACGAATCCTGATGAACATGGCAATCAAAGGTTGAGGTTTATATTTATCACTATGTTTGTGAAAGGTAGTGGTAGTATACTGTACAGTATGTATAAATCCTCATTTTCTTATGGCATTAATTGTATTATCCAAAACTCAAAGGCACGTGCCAAAAAACTTCACGCAAGGATTGAGTGCGCGTACTTTGTCACAAAAAGACGTATATTCATCCCCAATTTTTTGTTGGAATGTACTCAACAAATCATATAGCTATTGGTGTTACCGACGAATGGATTCAAAATGTATCTTGACGGTTTGTTGTAGGCCCAACCGGCTGTACATATGTGCGGTCCACAAGGGAAGCACGGAAGCGAACGAATAGCAGGGTGGGTGAACCAAATGCGCTGGCTATAATAATGTCTGCGCATTCACCGTTTAGTACGTACGTAGAGGAGCGAGCTATGAGTACAGTCGTTGTTGACACTGGGTCTCTCACACAGAACAGAAGCCGGATTTTCGCCATCCTGCGCCATGCAGTCAGCTGATCTGTGTGCATCCGATGCTGACGGCTAATTGACAATAGTACACTGCCAACAGAGAACACACACGCACAGGCTGAATCCACATCCACCACGGCTGAGTTGAGTACTTCGGCCTTTGTGCTGCTGCCATCACTCAAAGGCCCAGCCCAATCGTATGCGTTATGTTCATACACCATTCATTTTGACTGTTTTCACAGGTGCCCAAGGCGTATTGTGATCAGCAGGCCAAGCGCAAGCCCCTTACGCACTTCGTAAACTACGGGTGCGGTTTGTAGGACGAGAAACCGAAGCGATGGTGACACTATTGGATTGATAGTGTCCTCCGGCGTGAGTGTTAGATAAGAATAGCTGACCGAGCAAGCTGGAAAGGAGTTCAAGCTTTCGTCAACGTGGCAAAGGTAGGAGGCTAATGTTAGCTAATTGTTTCCTGCATATATCAAGCAAGGCAAAAGTGTTGTATGGTGGTGGCTTGCAGCCCACATAATGAGGGAATAACAATAACCAGCCCTCCTGCCTGAGACACGACACGACCATGTAATATGTACCATGTATGCATTCACTGTCCTGTCCTTATCCTCCTTCGTGCTGATTGAGTGGTTCCACGTTCCACAACGAATCAGAAAAGACAGCCGATTGTCGCTGAAAGACTTCTGTCTGCATTGGTCCTACCTGCTCGTGCATGCATTTGAGAAAGCGTACTGCCTTGTACCTACTACGTAAATGTGTACATTCATTGCCGGTCTATATATATACTACCTTAGAAAGTAGCTGCAGACTGTTATGCGTTCCGCAGTGATCAATAAAGAGACGGTCGGTCGAATCGATCATCGCTCTCCTCGCCAATTGATTTAGCTTTGGTACTGTATGTACATACATGTCGATCGAACCCTTCTGTGTCGGAATGTGGTTCAGTGATAAGTGACAACTATAGGGTAGACGACAGTACATACTTGGCTCGATCCGACTGTTTTCATTTTAGCCGTCTTTCATTTTGCAGTTTCTCTGTCCTTTCAATGTGTCGTTTAGATATCTGCGACACTGGTAGAATGCTGTTGGGAATCTGGTTTTTGCTCCCTACTGAAGAGGTCTTCACCTTTCCGCACGGCCTTGGGTCCACATGTACCTACCTACTGTGTACGTACGTACGTATGCAAGGTTGCACACTTATACATACGTATGTGCTCTATATGTATGCGCACGCAAAGTCCTGTAAAGAAAGAATAGTTGTCAGATATTGTCAACTTCGTCCATGGAACACGTGTACTGAATAGTGAATATTTTCGAGTCAACTACTGTGGTAGATGTAAGAGTAGCACTGGGTGGTACGTAGACCACTGGCGGCGGATTCACAGTCTCGTAGCGTAGAACCTTAAAAATTAGTGCAAACTGATGACGTAAAATGAGAACGGACTGGTTGTCAGCCATTTTCGACCCTGCGTTCAGTAGTATGCAGTCGGTATAGGTAGTCAGTCAGAGTCAGGACAGTGGCAGTCCCCTGTGTTTGTGTGTGTACACGGTGTGCTGTGCGCCTTGCTGCGGCTGCTACCTCACAACTCAACTGTCGCCGCTGTCTGAGTCCATTCTATTCACAGTGCGTTTCAATTTTCACCTCCGGAATTTAATGTCAACCGAAATTCGTGAGAAAAAGTTTTTCTTGCCAGTGCGCCACGTTGTTTTACCGACGTCAGTGAACTTAGTAATGCCCATCAACCCGTACCGTTACGGTACGTTTGGTCTAATGTCGTTTTGTTCCTGGTTATGTGTACAGTACATGTTCTTTTCTGAGTATTCTTGTCTGTCGCATTTATTTACATACCTTCAGGCTGTGTTCAACCTGAATACCTCTAGGTTCTTAAACAGCGTACAATTCGGCCAACTGGAGCCATCACAGTAATGAGTTGTCCAATCATGGTCGCATACCAGTTCCTGGTCTCACACTTAGTGGTGATCTGTACACTTTACTCACGCTAAGCCCAACCAATCCTCAGAACTCGCACTTACTACCAGTGCACCTCTGTCCTAACTTTAGAAAATATACGTAGCGTAAGTATGCATGGTGCATACAGTGTTTACACGTATGCATAGATATATTCAGGTAACATCCCTATTCGAGGCTGGTATGCTTGCACATTTTCGCTTGCACTTGTGACAGTCCAATTTCTAGTTCCAAGTTGAGGACTCGTTCGTAGTCATTCCGCCTGCCTGTACTGTACTGTACAGTAGCAGTAGTGTAGTAAGTAGTAGTGGCTAGCAATCGCTCTTGCATGTTGTTTTGTTGTATCAGAGCTGTGCGAGCGCGAGGATGAACATGCGTGGAACTTGGACGTGTGCTTGTGCTAGTGTTGCTGAAGTGGCTTCTGCTACCGGTGCCCACGTACTCTATCACGATGCTGTCACGTACATAGCTGGCTTTTACTGCACAACAGTTGTTCGCTCGTCGTCGCATTCTGGATATGATGCGATGATTATGTTCAGCTGAGCTGGCGGTTGGATGTGCGCTGTCTATATTTCTCGTCTCCATGTGCTCAGTGTCGCAATCGCTCCGCCCCTTCGCTCTTTCCTCATTAGCGCAGTCCATGTTACGTATGTGCGATCGGAGTTTGACCTGATTCGTGGATGGCCCACACTTTTTTGTTTGCTCCAATCAGAATTGCTGGGAGTGTGTATGCGAGTGAATACGCCGGTTGGGTAGGTGTAGGTGTGCACAGCTGAAACTGCGTCCTCTCCGTTCCATCCATGTGCTGCCTCGCTGTCGTCGTCAATGTCGCCTGTACGCATTGGTGACGCGCGTTTGTAGGACGGAGATAGTAACGACGGAGTAATATGAGCATCAGTCTCCTACAGGGCGGTTGGTTTGTTCCTCGGTGGCAGCTCAACCATTGAGGTTACTGTACCCTGCTTCTCTTATTCGTGTCGAATCGAAATATCGTGTAAATATGTATCTGTTTATGTATTACAGTTGTCCTTATGGATGGAAGTCAAAAAAGAGGTTGCTTTTGACTGTTATTTCAGGTGGTTGGTGTCTTGTTCAGTTATCCTTGGCTCGGTGGTGTACGGTAGTGGCTTTGGGTGATTGGTCTGGTCTGCAGCAGTCAAACTGTAGGATTCGGCGGGTGGCAGGTTTCCAAACTTTCGGGGCGCAGCATACACACTAGCGGCAGCAAACTATTCTATTCGCACAAACGCGGGAATATACTACTGAGGCAGCAAGCGCGATGCCAGCGGCTAACGGAATCTCCACAAATGCAGCTTCTTCCATGGCTGAGGCTCCGCAATTCTTGGTGGGCTTGGATATTCAGACCCATGGGAGCGGAGGCGAAAACCTCGGATGCGACGAAACAGAAATTATCGCTCTTGGGGTTATCGTCGTAGACGGAACAGCCGCACAGGTACAACAAAACAAAAAGTGTACATAATAAACATCGAAAATATCGGTTGCCGTGTAACTGTCGGAACTCGGTACTCTGTGTGTGTCTGGCTATTCTGCTTTTCATCAAACAGGGGTTGTGGCTACATAATTTCCTGATATTAATATAATATCCAATGCTCAACCCAACAGTCTGACAGAATTATGTGGATAATTTAGGTTAATAGAAGCTATTACACCTTGGTTCAACCGGTGGATGATTGCAAAATCAACTGGGATAGCATCAAGGAGAAAGGATTTGATCAGGCAAAATTTGTTGAGGCACCTTCGCTTGAGGGAGCTCTACTTGAGGTTCGGTCAAGTATCCACAGACAAGTTCCTTGTAGGTACCTGCACTGTACATACACATACATACTGATACATACAGTATGCAATCATAGTACGCTCATGCGTGCGTAGGATGTGCCAAAATGTATTGCCTCTATACGGCGAATGCGCACTGTTTCAGCTGGAGGCGTTTTTAACGGCTGCGGGTTTGTCTCCGGGCTCCTTTGTCGTGGTGACCGACGGCCATTTGCCTATCCGGCAAGTGCTCTACCCGGAGGCGTTCAAGAAGAATATTCGCCTAGCGGGCTTTTTTGCTACCTTCGCAGACATCCGCAAGGAATATCGCAAGCTCCTCAACAACAACGAAAACCTCGGCACGCTACAGGATATCGTCAACTGTAAGCCCGACCTACCTAAATCGTACAATATGTAAGGAATGGAGCAACCTGTACTGTACCTGAAATCTAAAATTGCTCAAAACTTGCTCGCTCCAGATGTGGGTTCAGAAGCGGCGACTAGCGGTGATGGTGGTGGGGAATCAATGGAGAATTCCACCAAGTCCACGGTGTTGGCTTATTTGGGCGGGGCCATCTGCAAATTGCTCAAAGAATGCTCAGCCAAAGGTACAATATGTACAGCTTCCTGTCGAAGCTGAATGGTGCTGGATGGATGGATGCACTTTTACTTTTCGGGATGAGGCGCATATTGCCCGTCGCTTGAGTTCCTTTCCTCTCCCTTTATGTACTGTACTTATTTGCATTGCAACGAGTAATGAGCAACAGTCAGTTCCAGTCTTCTTTTGTCGTTTACTAGAAATGTGCCGGTAAATTTACCTTACTATTACCGCCACTGAAAATTTCGAAAGTTGACGACACTAATGTAACATAATGTGCTCTTTTATTTTATGACAATAGGCTTTCTCTTTTTTTCTTATTTCTACCGAGAATATACAGATGCAGTACATATTCCTGCTTTGTAGGTCGGTTGTTTGTCTGTATGTATACGTAGGTAGTTCAGTAGCCTGATAATTTTGATAGGCGGTTGGATGGGTGCAACAATAAGCACTAACTGTTCTATTTTCTTCTTGCTCACCGGTGACTGATTCTTCTTGCTGTAGGCTTGGAATGCTTCCGGGAACTGGAGGTGGTGCGAACCCAGTTGGAGCATGGCATATGGTGAGTCTCAAAGGTGTATGTAATATGTACGTCACACCTCTCTTCTCGGTTTGGGGCCCGGGCGTGTGCTGCGTGTTTTGGTTTGTGTGCCGGTGGGTTGAGGGTTTACTTGTACCGCTATACAATCGGATATTGACGATAGGATCGTTTGTGAACGAATATTCGCCAACGATTTCGTCGTATTGGTTTTAATCCTAAACCACACCAGGTTCAGGGGAGGAAAACAACGTGCGTGTGCATCTCTTTCATTTCATTTTATTGGTTATCCAGCTGCTATGAGAGCTCAATTCAAGCTCTCCATAATTCAGCTAACCAGTAATAAAGCTTAGACTTGGATCGGTAGGACAGCCAGCAGCTTATGCTGATCTTACAAAGCAGTGAAATCCCTTTACACATATGTACATACTTATATACCTGTGTGTTATCTGCTCAGCAAATACAGGACGCGTAATAAAAAATCCATCGGGTCCCGTTTTTTATGAATTATGACGTGTAGAGCTACGTATGTAAGTAGTGTCATTTGTCGGGGATGCAGGAGGAAGTGAAAAGGGCGGGATAAGAGGAAGCAGAAAGCACAAAATAGACACACACAGGCAGTTTCAATAGAGCGATTATTTTGCTAGGCCAACATGCCCGCAAGTTGGGGACAATGTTACCAAAGTGACATAATCAGCCCAGGTAGTCAGAGAATCCAGGGCACTCAGTTGGTTATTGTAACGTACAGAGAACCAAACAGTACGAGTACATACATAGGTAGATGTCATCTATGAACTGTACTGTGTGTGCGTTGTTTCAGCACAAAGGATGATTTTGTGGATAACAATACGGTGGTGAGGGCGCGCGGGCTTCCGTGGCAGTCATCGGACACGGATGTGGCTCAGTTTTTCGTCGGCCTCAATATCGCCAAGTACGTAAGTTTATGTGCATAATGTATGCCGCAGCACTGCTCCCTCTCTCTTTTATCTTCCATCCGCAGATCAGCCAGCAGAAGAGGATAGGTCGCCTCGACGCATTTTGCAATCAAATATCTCAAAACTTCCTTCTCCTCAAAATTGTCTTTCATTTGCGATCAGAAAAGGTCAAGACTGGTCCGAAGAGACTGTTTCCGCGCAAACCGCACCGCACTTCCTCCCCTTCTCTCATACCCTTCCTTCCACTTCATCTTCCTATGTATGTATCTATCTATGTATGAACATACGGTTCCCGCGTATGCACGCACATGGTCAGGCAGTGCAAGCAGACCCACCGCACTCCGTAATAGAATAGTGAACGAACACAGAACAATCGCGGAGACTCTTCACCGCGACAGAAACCGCGATCGCGCCCTTCTCTTACCGCACTTTCATCCTCCGCCCTTCTTTCCTTCGTATGTACGTTCCTCTTCCTCCTCCTCCTCCTCCGCGCCATATCATGATTGGCCCGGTGTCTCAGTCTGCAATAAATAAATAGTAGTCATTAAAAATGCACCAACACTGGTCACCGTACACGAGAGCAACAGCTGCAGCTGTTATAATACGTACGTGCTTACCTTGGACGCATTGTTGTGTGTAGGGGTGGAGTTGCATTATGTCTGAGCAACCAAGGAAGGCGGAATGGAGAAGCTCTGGTTCGCTTCGAGACCTCGGAACAAAGGGACATGGCTCTTCGAAGACACAGACATTTCATGGGAAACCGCTACATCGAAATCTACAGAGCCACTGGAGACGACTTTATCAGCGTCGCGGCAGGTACAACTAAACAAACAAACTTGCACAATAGCCCGCACTTAGGACGTACCATGACATACTTATGCAGTGCAGTGCCAATGCAAATTTGCGAAAAGTAGAATCGTCGGTTCTTCCATCATCAGTTACGCGTACGCTGCCCGGCTCCAGCTAATACACTTTACGCTTATCATTGAAAAGGTATCTAACTGTAAACTTCAGAGGTGGATTGTGGATATCCACTTACTCAGTCATTTAGGTATAGGGTGTCAGTCAAGCCCGACTGACGCTGTTAAAAAATTCTGCCCGCTCGTTGTTTTATTCAAATAGCGCTGTTTGCAACAGGCTAATTTTGCCACGTTATCATGTGATCGCGCGCTGCTGTGTAGTGTGTGCAACAAATGCGCAGGCGTTTGTCGGCGTTTTTTGTTGGCGGTATGTTGTATACGTGCGCCACTGTATGTACAGTGCATGATTAAAGCGGCTAAGCAGTACGTTCTATTTTACAAAAGCAGCTGGTAGGTTTTCTTTGCGCTTAGGAGAGGCGCGCGTGTTGCGATGCCGCAGCTGTTGCATGCATGCGTGTGCCGATGCTAACCTGTTGGCCGCTGTTCTTTTGTTGATATTTCAAGCGGAACAATAGCCGTTGGTTGCGCGTGGCACGCGCCTACTGCTTGAATACGAACGCGAAGTCTCTCTGTATGGCATCATTGGCAACTTCTCAGCAGATGGTGTTGAGTTTGGTAGAGCAGTCCATAGCGTACGGCCCATGCAGCTTGGCACAATTGGAAGCTGCCTCCAGCTTTCACGCTGCTCCCACTGACATTCGCACTCGCACCATGGGACTCAGCACTAATCAGCACCAGCAGGATCACCACCGTAAGCAATAGTAATTCAACGATGCAATGTACGTACGTTGCGTACTCGATTGGGACTGCGTTTTGGTGGTCTACTACGTATACAGAGCGTCTTAATAGGCAATGATCGCACTCCTTTGGTCTTGATAGTGCGTACGTAGTAGAGTAGGCTCAAGCTACTGGAGATAGCAAGCATAAGGGAAGGGTTGGCTTGAATGAATGGAAGTGACCAACGGGGGAATCCGCCGTCAGAATGCGCAATCTGACTTCCCGATAGCGCTGATTATTATTCCATTTCTGATTCTTTTTGTGAGCACGAGCATTCTGCTGAGCGTACAAAGGATAGCGGAAAGCGGTACCTGTAGCTGCTTCTTGCATATTGCACGCTCCTCGTTCACTGGCGGCACTTGGTAGAAGCTTTTATGGCTTGTGGTGATTTGGCAACACAGTGGCTTTTCCATAGTTTATTGGTCGGAATTTGTGGCATTTTTGTTCGTTTTTCTTGTTTAATGGTGGGTATGTTGGAAGAACCGACAGGTAAGGTAAAAGGAATCAACAGTATTTCATGTCTAATGAATATGGATGTTTGGCAGTCTTTGTGATTGTTGCAGGCAACAGTACGGAGGCACAGAATTTTTTGAGTCGCGGTGCAGAAGCCATCGTGAGAATGCGCGGACTCCCGTACGACACTACTGCACCGGAAATCGTAAGTCGCAACACTGCTATCTTTACGACAGTACTTTTTGTCAGCTTTTATGATGGCAGCTTTTTGTGCCTATTTACAGCCTGTATGTACGTACGTACAGACGAGCCCCTGGTTGATTGTTTGTTTTTTTGCGCCGGCTGACATGGACAGAAAACAGTTCGTCTGTGAACGGGCAGAGTTCAATTCAGCAGCATCCGCTATGTACATAGGCTAATTATGTAATGTGCACATGCCAGAGCAGTGCACTCGCCGCGCGCGTACGTGCGCACTGCGTATTTATAGGTGCTGTATACGTACAGCGTATTGATAGGTGCTGTGTACGTATGGGGTATGCTGCGTTGGAGGGTGAGTGTGGTTGTGGTTGCAGCTGGAGTTTTTCCGAGGTGGGAAGAAGAGTGTGGAGGTGATGGAGGCGGAGGAGGGCATTCTGTTCGTGAAGAAGGCGGACGGCCGAGTGACTGGCGACGCCTTCGTCCTCTTCCAAACCGAAGAAGATGCACAGGTGGCGCTGACCAAGCACAAGGAAGACATCAAAAACCGATACATCGAACTCTTCAAGAGCACCACCGCCGAAGTGCAACAGGTACGCTCCCCCTTCTAGCATCTACTACGTACGTAGGCATAAGCGGCAGCCGTGCTAGGCCAGGGGATTAAGCCGCCGGGTTTGGACAGACTAATCCCCGACCACTTCTTGTGTAACCTACTGTACTTCGTCCTTTCGCTTCTCTTTGCTTTGAGGATCTGCTGAAAGTTTTTCTAGCGCTAATGCCCAAGCCAATAGATCGGTATGTAGAGAGAGAAGCTGACAATTGTTAACGTTCCTTCCCTCCACCGCCTCGCACCTATAACTGATGTCGTGGCTGTTGGGAATTTTTTGCTGATAGAGGATGCATAGGGTGATGTAATTTGGATTCCAAGGGAGACATGCCTCTGAGATATTGTCCCGCGTCGTGCGAGGCGAGTAATAGGCCGTTCCAGGATTGATTTTGCGCTTGCTCTTATTGATGATTTTCTCAAGCCCTTCCTATGCTATCAGAGTGCAGTTTACTCCTGGCGCGTCGGCAAGATTGAATTGGGGTCATCTCCGAGTTTGATTTGAATGCGAAATAAGCTGTGCTTGAACGGGACTCGTACATATGAGCTGGGTAATTGGTGCCGCTTTTTGCTCGCACTTGCTGCCATTTCGTACGTACAGTGCGGCTGCGAACGGGAGGTGCGCTATCCTTGTGCATGCTGGGTTGGATGTCGTGTAGGTGATAAACAAGAGTATGGAGCCGTCGAAGCCGGCGGATGTGGGTGGTGGACAGGGTGGACTGCTGCCGATGTTGGCTCCGAATGCCGCGACGACAATGCTGCCTCAATCCGTGATGATCGCCGGACAGAAGAAGGACTGCATCCGACTGCGTGGCCTGCCCTACGAGGCGCAGGTCCAGCATATCCTGGACTTCCTCGGCGAGTACGCCAAACACATCGTCTTCCAGGGCGTACACATGGTCTACAATGCCCAGGTCAGCTCCTAGGATGTACAAGAGATGCTCTGTGTATGTAGTCTGCGCATATTTTGTACATGCATACACTGACGCACTACAATGTGTGTACGTATGCTTGTTCACTGCGTGCGTGTACGTGGTTGCAGGGTCATCCTAGTGGAGAGGCGTTCATTCAGATGGACAGTGAAGCTGCAGCTGTGGCGACGGCGGCGGATCGACATAACAAGTACATGCACATCGGGAAGAAGCAGCGCTACATCGAAGTGTTCCAGTGCTCGGCGGACGACATGAACCTGGTGCTGACGGGTCCTGCGACCACGCCGGCAGCCGCCAGTCTGCAGCAGGCCATCAACAGCCCACTCTTCCCCAATCTCGCGACCGCCAACACCGCTAACGCAGCTGCCATCGCTGCAGCCATGGCACAGCGCCAGATGGTCTCACCAGGTAACGCTCCCTCCCCTTTACATGCAAACTGACGAGTTGGAAATGCGGCGTGTGCTCTGTGTTAGGTGGCGGTGGCGGCTTGTTTCCGGCGACGGCGTTTCCTGGGGCGTTGGCCAGTCCCGGCGCCGCTCCGAGTCAGCCCTTGCTCAACTCTTCCGGTCTTCTGACTGCTGGAGGCGGCCTCCTCGCCAACGTCGGCGCCTCCAGAGTTCCCATCATCCCCGGTGAGCCCCTTCTCTCTCTCTCTCTCTCTCTCTATGTGCCGATACAATGTGCCGAGGTCAGTGACGGAGTGTGTGTTTGCAGCCGGGTTGTCGGGCGTGGTGAACCAGGGGGGTGCGGTGATGTACTGGCCGTATCCGTCTCCGCCGGTCTCTCCCAGCAACTACCACTATGCGCAGGCGGCAGCTCAGCAGCAGGCGCAGGCGTTGGCGGCCATGCAGGCGGCTTCCGCTCCTGCCGTCGTCCTCATGCGCGGCACACTCGCGTCCGCCGCCGAAATCATCGCTTTCTTCCACGGATACGGAGAGGTAGGTACCTCTCTCCTTATATTGTACCTGCAGCTCTACCCTTCCCTCTTTCCTATCCTATAGGCTATATCCTATGGGTTTTAGTTGGCGGCAGAGTCTATTCAAATTCAACGCGCGGCCAATGGTCAACCTACTGGTGACGTTCTCCTCACCTTCAATAGTCGTCTGGAAGCAGAACGCGCTGTACTCGAGAAAAATCGTCAAGTTCTCGCCCAGAGACCCGTCGACCTCTACATCTGCAACGTATAATGCTCATACTATGTATTTGCCCTTCTTGTACTGAACTGAACGATGGAACGCGGACACCGGACAGACTTATAATCATGATGAAGGCGTACTGTATGGCATCCTTCGTCACTCACTTCCAGGCACCTGGAACTGGAAGGGATCGTTATCGTTCGCAGCCTCATATCGTACGTCAAGACTTCCATGCTTTTTGTTCTTAGGACCTATAATTTCTACATACAGATACATACGTACTTTTGGCCTCCTTGGTACGATTTCTTTCACGTATCTATGTTTTTATATGTTTTTGATGGTACTGTATGTATGTATACTTCTCGTCCCCGAAAATGGCGGGCAACTGATGGCTGGCAAATAAGCCGGTGAGGGTCTCGTCCCATACAAAAGGGGGTCTCGTCACAGGGGGTCTCGTCACATACAAACACATACAGGGGGGTCTCGTCACAGAGGAGTCTCATCACAGGGGGGTCTCGTCACAGGGGGGTCTCGTCACAGTTTGTAAACAGGGGGAGGTCTCGTCACAGGGGGTCTCGTCAATACAGAGGGGGGTCTCGTCACATACAGACACGTACAGGGGGGTCTCGTCACAGGGGGGTTTCATCACATCCAAAAGGGGTCTCGTCACAACTGACACGTATGGAGGGGGTCTCGTCACAGCTTATGACCCCACCCTCCATATGTGTCAGTTGTGACGAGACCCCCTTTTGTATGTGACGAGACCCCCCTGTGACGAGACCCCACCCTCCGTATGTGTCAGTTGTGACGAGACCCTCTTCTGTATTTGACGAGACCCCCTTCAGTATGTGACGAGACCCCCTGTGACGAGACCCCCCTTTTTGTATGTGACAAGACCCCCCTGTATGTGTCTGTATGTGACGAGACCCCCTTTTGTATGGGACGAGACCCCCTGTATGTGTCTGTATGTGACGAGACCCCCTTTTGTATGGGACGAGACCCCCACCGGCTTATTTGCCAGCCATCAGTTGCCCGCCATTTTCGGGGTACGTACGTATATACGTAATCGTACAGTGTATACGTAATCATACAGTATGTACGTATGTACGCGACTCTTTCATCCCTCTTTCTTTTATTGAATCTGTGACAGTTTTCTTGCCAGAACGTGAGATGTTGTTGTTGTTTTCCATTTGTCATTAGTCAAATCGAAGCATGGTAGCAGCGCAGGACAAGAAAGAACACTCAAAGTACGCCTTGGCTTGACGCACATTAAAAGTAGCGTACATTTCTTATATTGTATGAGATGAGTTCTGGTTTAACGCACTGCTCTTGAAAACGGGGTTTTTGACCTCTTCCGAAAGATGTCTTTTATTATTATGATACGTTTGTTATGTACCTAGTAGTTGCATCGTGTGATTGACTTGTCGTTTTTTGGACCAAGTTGTATGACTCTTGTGTGCCTGACAGACAATACAAGTGTGAAGCATAAGATACTTTGTTTGCATTCTACAGTACTGTTTAGAGATGTTTTCGTCTGCTTTTGTTTTGACACTTTCCCTACCTTTGTGATAATGTGATATTGTCATTGTACAACTTCTCCCTACCACAGGCGTGCCTTAGGCGTGTGTATAAGACATTATGAACGAAGGGTTACGGTATACTGGGCGTACTGTCGCGACAGGAGACCCACAGGCCAAGCAAATGGATAACAGAGCATCAGTTACGTATGGACCACCGTAAGAAGTGGTCCACGTTTTCTTACAAAGCAAATGAAAAATGACTGGTCAAGATTCGGGGAAGTCCCTTTTTAGAAGTTCTTGCCCGTTTGGACTTTGGCAGCGTGGATCTTTTTGTAAAACATTACGGTGGTCCATGCGTTATTGCTTATGCTCTGTTATTTGCGTGGCCTCGTGGGCGATTACTTGCCTTACGTTCTGGGGTGTTCAGTTGATTTATTTGCTGAGTAATCGCAATGCAGCGTGCAATACATGCGGCAAGAAATCCTGTCCCGGCAGTAGTGGTGTTTGGTAAGCAGAAGAAGGTGGACATTTTTGGGTGTAGGCCTATATCCCCTCCCCCAGTGCGTGTGTTATCCCCCTGGTGTATACTGTATAACCCCAAAGCAAAACGTAATTTTCCCTGACGAATAACCCCCTACCAGACCTCTCGATTTTTGTGTAGCCCCTCGGGGGCTTATGCGATGCACCCAAATATACGGTATTATATACGAACCCACGTTCTTATTGATAACTTAGCTATTGTCATCCACATTTTAAAATTGTCCTGCTTGGATTTATTTCATTACTTCATTGGGTTGAACTGAACACTGCGGAGGACTAGACCTATGTACATATTTTATTTATTATTCGGTTTGTGCAGCACTATGCGGTATGCAGTACGTCGATAGATTAGATCATTTATTGTTATAGGTTTTTCCAGGTTATTGTGTTCTGTGTAGTGTAGTTGATTGTGACGTCTTGTGCACAGCAAAATCACTTTGTTGTCTTCCTCTAATTTCGATTTGGCTTGTTGAGTTTTGTTGATGTTGTTTTTGCCCGAGCCAGGCCTCTGTGTTACGTATACTTTGTGCAGAAAATTTATGACGCTTTTTTTGCAGTGAAGTCTGATGTTTTCAAAGATATTGAACTAGAATTAACAGTTCAGTTCAGTATATCCCAAAAGGATTTATGTGACACAATACAGAAATTTCTTTTGGTGTGTTTTCTGCGGTATGGACTACCGTATTTACCTGTGCATAGCCCCCCCCCCCCCCCCCCTATGCATAGCCCCCCCCCTATGCATAGCCCCATATTGGCAAAAAATAAAAAATGACCCATGCATAGCCCCCCCCCCCCCCCTATGCATAGCCCCATATGTACTGTACAGTACTGTACAGTACCTGAACTTACCTACATAAGCTGGTCATAAGGTACCCATAGCCACTCCCACACCAAGCTAAGATACCTATAAGCCTGCTTGGGGGTGTATTGTACTAGAATAACCCTGTTTTGACCTCAATTATGCCCTAAAACACGTGCTTTTGACCTAAAAAGTATGCCTCTGCGCACCTCTGAAAAACATAAAAAATGTCCCATGAACAGCACCCCCCCCCCTATGCATACCCCCCCCCTATGCATAGCCCCATATAGGACCTCTCAATTTTTGCATAGCCCCATGGGGCTATGCACAGGTAAATACGGTAGTTGCGCTGAATTATGGGTGGTCGCGAGCTGATCCCTCTGTATATCACTTTTTCAGTGCATTTTCCCTTTCCCCCGTACCGATTAAAAAATGCACTGAAAAATGTGTAATACAGAGGCGGGGTCAGCTCGCGATAATCCGTAATTTCTTAGCACAACTGGTTCTTCTCCATACAATACATTTACTGTGCTGTGTAAAGTAAGGATATTGTACATATGATACGAATACTATACCACTGATACAATATACTGATACCACACGTATTCATTCCGATGTACAGTATAAAAAGTACCGTAGTTATACTTTTCTCTTGCTGTATTGTAGATCCATGAAATCCTCAGAAAATACCTACATCCCCCTCCGCATAGACACACCGAAAATAAACGGGCGCTATCTATGCGCCGCGTACAAACTGCGGCGCGCGCGCGTAGACAGTTGCGAAACGCGCGCCAAATTCTAAGTTTGCTTCTTTCGCACTTGTCTACACACGCGTGCTGCACTTGTTCGCGGCGCATAGATAGCTCCCGTTTGTTTTCGGTGTGTCTATGCGGAGGGGGATGTAGGTATTTTCTCAGGATTTGAGGGATGACACATTCGATATCTTTGCTTTGTGTACCTTTTCATGCTTGAACTCATTGCCGCGATGATATGAAGGAGTCGAATTTTGTACGTATTACAACGATACATAAGTATGCGCACAGTAAATAATGACTCAGTAAATGTACAGTAGGAAGGCACATCAAATTTCAAAAGCTCTATGGGGTAAGAACCCGGTCACCCACGTACACAGAACGGTCATCAGTTAGTACTATGTGGCCGGGTTTTCCCCACGGTACCCTACGTTACATAGCAGTAGCGTAATAGTAATAATACAAGACCAACAGATGAAGCATCATTACTGTGTAAGTGATCGGGAAACAGATTCCGAACGTTGACGATTTGCTGATGGTTTGAGTGGCGTTGACCATTTCCAAAATGCCTGCGTACAACTCCTTGGAGGTGGGAAGAATCTGATTTGATGGCAGCAGGAATCCACCCATACCAACGGCCAATTTGATGCTGGGTCGGAGCTCTATGCCGAAGCTATAGGTCAGCTTCGCCGCACTCTTCATCCAATCCATACTCGTTCCTGACGCTTGATCTGCAATGCTATCGGCGATAACAAGAGAGCTACATAATGGTAAGATGATACATACACTAATACTGCTCGTTCTGTATACACACTGCACAGCCACAGCGATATATTGGGCAACAGAGAGGGGCCAATCGTACATACTAATCATGAACGAATAGTGGTACTAGTGCGTATTACAAGAATAATGGCAACTGCAGCAAAGCAAAGCCAGACATACGCCGCATGTCGTAGCGGGGATCTGAGAAAGGTAGCGAGATTTGAAATACCGCTCTAGCGAGCTCATGACAAGATCTTGAGAGGGTATGGGGCATGGGCATAGCTGGACCCTGGATGAACAACAATCATATTCCGCTAGCCAGGTCAAATCTTGTCATCTGTAAGATCCCGCTACGACACATTTACATAGCAGTTTGTACGCTGGTCCCATTCGATACTCACTCCCGTTGACACTGCGAATAGCTTCAACCACTCTTCTCGAGATCTGCTCCTGAAACAGTTTAGGGATGTGGTGGTGGGTGAGCATTATCATCTGGTGCTTCAGCATGATGCCTTTCCATTACTTACCAACTGATATTGGTCAGCTAGTTGTGAGGTGTTGTATGCATATGGCCACATCCACAGCTGAGAGAAGGAGTGTACGCCGACATATGTAGTAATCTCAGGATGTAAAGTGACAAATTGCTGAATGGCTTCAGTTTCTGACTCGGAGAAGGCGGATGGCCCTTCATAAGTTGAACAACAATGGCCGCCACCAGTAGCAGAACAGCGCTCCAGCTTGCTCACTGAAATTTGCAGCCTGCCAGCTCAAGCTCCCCCACTGCACAAAACACAAACGCGCTTGCCTCTTGCGCCCCATCCAATGTCGTAATTTCGATTGATATCGACGCCAACGCAGGGACAAAGAGAACACTCAGGCTTGCTGTCGTCCTTGTACTTTCGCTTCCGGCACAACTTCAGAACTTCCGGCGATGTCGACCGGGTTTTCCGCCAAAAGCGATCCTGGGTACGTACACAGTACAGTATCGCCTTGATTTGAACGCACTGTACTGGCTGTACTGGGCGCATGCGTGCGGCTTTGCACGACTAACTAATCGGAGACCCAAGTACGTATGTACATGCGTCACGGTAGAGCACTCACGCAATGCCAGGAGAAGACGTAACCATCTGGATTGGCAATTGGCAGAATGTACCAGTCGTATCGTCGCAGAAGCTTCAGATCAGGTCCACCAATACTATGCTGAGATAGCATCTATAAAGAGTCGCAGAATCTACGACTACTACGTACTGTGCTGCTTGCATCTCCTCAGCAGGTACATACGTACGTACTTACATAGTACAGTCACTTACTAGGTACAAACAAGGTGTCAATGCTCATTGTTTGCATTACTTTGTGAACGAAGTATAATAGTGATGCGGGGCTGATCCATTCTCTAGCATGAGTACCACCTTCCAGGAACACTGCCAATCGTCCTTCGGTTGCATTAGGGTTGTGCAGCAATGATATCTAAATTTTTAGCAATCGTATTGCGCCTATGAAGTAAAATTTGTAGCTTATTTTAGGAGGTAGGACAGGTGTAGGGTACCTACTGAGAGGAGAGGTCGCCCAGGTGTGCAGTTCAATCGGTAGGCTGCTCGCCTGAACCGAGAGGTTCAGGGCGGCGTTCGATTCCCTGGCACACCTGACAAACTTTCTCCTTTCTGGTTTATTTTAGTCAAGGTTTCTATCTCCGTACCGAACCTTGATTAGCGTGATATTTCGTTGTTCAAAGCTTTGCCCAATTGTAATCGCTTTCATAACATCAGCATGGTGCTGCTTTAAAGTACTGATTAAGTCCATAATCTGCAACCAATTATTTGGCATTATTACATTAATTATGCACAAAGTAATGTTGTATTAGCACAAAGACTATTGTACATATTAGGCAATAGTATGCAGTGCACTAGGCAGGTGCGATACCAATTGCCGCGGGTTCCATCAAGCCGTCTCACCTCATCATAATCGTGGTACTCATTGAACGTGAAATTATTCGGCTGCATGTTGAGATGAGCTTGAAACACAAAGCGTTGATCCCGTTCTTGTTGCTCCTGCCACAATCTCCTGTCACACAAATCAACGTCGAATCTACAGTACGTAGACCCATTTTCGTGCTCTGATCGCAATGCATGGGTATAGCACATAGTGTAGTGCCGTACCGTTCTATTCTCTCAAATCTGCTGCTTATTCCTCTCTTCTGAAGTTTCCTGATAATGCTGCGAGCATTTCGTGACTTCACAAGTACAGTGACCTCAGACGGCTCATGGAGCAATATTTCATCCTATGTGTAACGCGCACACGCATAATAATGTACCCAAACCCATAGTGTAGTTATCATTTTTAATGGGTTCGAGTTCTATTGTTGCGGCAAACCATTGTTCCTCTCGAGAGCAACATCTTCGACACATATTCCTGTTCTTCAACAGATGATGGGAAAATTTGCAGAATACCATGTCTAAACAAAGCCCAACTACCGGTTAACCCCCTTCGTAATCCCAGGCGTCTGCCTGTCCGTAGCAATCGGCAAACCCCGTCCGTAGACGGGGTTTGTTTTTCCACCCCGTCTACGGACGGGGTTTGCCCCGTCGATGGACGGGGTTTGCCGGGTGGCTACGGACAGGCGGACGCCTGGGATTACGAAGGGGGTTAAATCTCTTGAAATATAATATGTACAAGGTCGAAGGTTGCCCAAAATAATACTCCTAAGCTTCATCCGCCTGCAACTTCACTCTAATGTAAAAGGTCGAAGACGTAATAGAGTCATGCCTTCTATTGAGGTAACTACACGCCGCACGCAGAAGTTCAGCCAAAGTGAGCAGACTCAGTAGCTTCATCGAGATTTGGCAGCCGAATTGACCCAGTACCACTTGCTTGAGCCACAGCATAACTCATGATGGGAACAACTTGAAAACGTAATTCACAACCATGGTAACAACTAGGCTATCGGATCGGTACGGTAAGGATATTTCATTATATCTGTACTTACACCGTACAGTAGCAAAGTACTAATTTTTCTTCGCGCGTTCAACAAAAGACTCACAAGTGAGCAATTCCGAGAAAGAAACATGGCTGCACCGCATGGACCGAATAATATCATCGGCGCCACGCTATTATTCCTTGCACGAGGTTCGGTTCAAGGACTGGTCTATCTTTATCTGCTGCGCCAAGCAGAAGCTGACAAGATTCCTTCAGGAGGCAAGGCAACGCCTAGGCGGCATAAGACTTATTGGCCTGTAAGAGAATTACATCACTTGAGCTTCTGTTTAGTGCCAACAACAAAAATATAGCACCTGACAAGACCATATGTGCGCCAACGGCTCTTATCATTCAAAACGAGTCTAGCACGAAGCGGCAAGCCGTTCTTCGTACGTACTGTACGCACATACAGCTACATCGTTCATACCAGTTGTCTTCTTTCAGTAGTCGACTACCAGCTCATTGGTTGGTTGGTAGCATCATTGCGCATCTATGCGCTGACATGAAGTAGCAGCAAGTACCTAGTGTAAAGTTCTGATAGGATACTATGCACCCCCTGATATGCCATTCGCAAAAAAGCCAATGTACGTACAACGTAGGCTTTTGTATTAAAAATAAGTAGGCCTAGTGCCAAATTTTTATGGGCTAATACGTTTACTACGGTACGAACTTCTTTTTCAAAGCGTTCAATGGAAGGAATCCAGAATAATAAGTGTACCTTTTGTATCCACATTCAGTTCGCATGTGTCAAAAGTGGTTTGGGTAAGAAAAGAAAAGGAGGTGATCTTGGATATAGAGAGGAGACCAATTTGTTGTCGATGTCACGGCCCTTCAGGATTGATTACATACGACGCGTAGTGTCAACGACAAGCCTCCTTTGTCCATTTTCTAGTTTGGTGATACCCACAGCAATAATAAACCTGTAATTGAAAAGATAAACCGATGTGTAAGTGGACAAACGAAAATAGAGACCTGATTTTATCCGCGCGGTTATGTCATAAAGCAACAACCTTAGCTGCAGGTGCACGTACTGAATACGCACATACGTACATACATACATATGTATGTATTGTACGTAAGACGCGAAACAATAAGAACCTTTTTTCAAAGAATAAAAGCACAAACACACGGAGGTTTGAAACTGATGCTCAACGCTTTTCGTATGCTTTCTCTTTCCTCATCTCAACAGCCCACTGAGTCAGCTGTACTAAATAGAATACCCTAAACGCCCAAGTCCTGCCTAGTGTTCAAGTCTGCAGCTAGTTCTGCAATTCGCTGGTTTAACTCCAGGTTTTCGCTGGCAGCCGCAATATCGTTGGCTTCATCTTCGTCCACTGACGGTGTATCTGCGTACGCCACTGGAACAAGGATAACGCCTGCAATTTCCGCTTCATCGGAAATCACTTTCTCTTCTGATCCCTCATCATTCCAACTGTCCCCCAGACTTCGTTTGTATACGGCTCTTCCACTTGGTGAACTGTCGTAATCGCCGAAGTCGTCGTCATTCCGTAGAATTTCACCCTGCTGGTCTGAATTGCCGTAGTAGTCGGCATCCGCTGGAGTCTCCGCGCTGACAAGAACAATGGATGGCGGTTGTTCTGCCGTTGGTGGAGCTACTATCTGCGACCAAAGAGGGACCCCGTCGTCTTCCTCTTCTGCTGAAGAATCGATGCCTTGAACCGGAATGAGCAGCGCCTCTTCCTCCAATTCGTCGCTTGGCCGCTCTTCCAATTTGTTAAGAAGTCGGATCAGTTCTATCAGCTCCTCGTCAGACAAGTTCTCAAAATGGATATCGGAATTGGTGTCAGTGCCTTCGCCTTGTGACGGCGGTGCCGAATCCAAGCCGGTAATGGGCAACAGAATTTGATCTGCAGCATCCGTTTGTGGTTCTGGCCACCTACTAGCGCTAAGAACGCTTCGTTTGTGCCGTCTTTTCTCAGGTGGATACTCGCGTGCAGAGTGCTCTTCTGCTGCCGCCGCCACTCGCTTCTCCGCTTCCTCCTCCTCCTCCTTCGTGGAGGCTACCTACATATAGAAGCCTGCCAGTTACAGTACCACGAGGCCAAGCAAATGACAGCAAGTAATAGCCTACATAACGCTGGACCACCATGCAGTTGTATGAAGAGCAAAATAGCAAGAAGTTCAGCAAGGGACTCTTGACCACTTTACGGTGGTCCAAGCGTAATGACAGTACTTATGCTCTGTTACTGTAAACCCTCGCGTATAACCCCCGGGAGATAATGTTACTTGCTGATTCGGGGGGCTATGCACGAGGCCAACCACAATGTGCCAAATCATCACCAACATGCTTATTATTGTAAACCAGCTCCGACTTCTTTTTTTCTGCTAGGCCCGCGGGCGCGGGCTTGGAGCTGCTCACCCTCTCTGCCGGTCACCCGATCGGCCCGGCAGCTGGTCCACTCCAAAAAATTGATGATGCTCGATCGTCATATCAATAGCAGGAGACGACTAACCTTGTCAATGGTGTGCGTTGGCTAGAGGCATTTTCTAGAGCAGGCCTGCCGGGCCCAGTGGGTGACCCGTGGGTGAAGGTACTGATAAAAGTATCGTACATACATGTGTACCTGTTGTACTCCTGCCTCCTCTGGCGGTGATGGTATCTGACTGACTGGTGCTGCCAAAGTATGGACGGCGACCAGTAGAAGAAAGCAGAGAACTTTCATGCTTCTTCAAACAACCGCTCGCATCATCGCTTCAACAGTGGCAAAGGAAGGAGGCAGCTAGAGGCTCAGGGTGTTTACCGTACTTGGAAAGGGCGGCTTTGCGAGAGGCCTTCCATGTCGTACAATACGTACATATTCGTATCGTACAATATGTACAATACATTACTAAGCTGTTATGTGCGCATTATTCTCGAGTTGCCTTCAGTGTTTCATGGATGGATCGATAGTTATGTGAGATTTGCCGGCCGGGAGGAGTCGACTCGAAGGCAGCTCGCGTTTATTTTATCCCGTTGCTTTATCACCTCCCACGGTATGTGTATATTATCACGTTATCAGTACGTCGCCAACCCCTGGTGCAGCTATGACATCCACACTACCGTCATCCTCATTAGTGTCCCCCTGTCATCTGCATGCAATTGGAACACTACTGGACTGTTCCTTATTCGCAATGCAACATAATAGGCTGAGAAGACGTATACATACATCTCGTTTCTGTTATCACCGACCGCGTATCCAAGTGGAAAAAGGTCAGTTTCCCTATTATTAACCTCCACTTGTTACGCGTGGTTTTTTTACGTACTTCCATTACATTGTAGCTGGAACATGGGCTGTTCTCTCATTGCAAGCATACGTACCGTAGGTAGGTAGGTACGTACCTACATTTTCCTCCACCCTGCTGATAAGGTTGTCGTTTCTTTTTGCCATACAGAACAGAGGCAGATAGCTACGTGTGTACATAGGAATAAAAGACAGACCACGGAGGATGAAGTAATCAACGCACGCCACAGAGCAGGAACTACGTACGTCATGACATATAGAAAAGGATTACATGTCGCCTACACCTACCTACTGCATGTCCAAGGAACAGCAGAAAATTAGCATCTTCTTCTCAAATAGAAGGGTCACTAAATGTCATAAAAGCAAAAAGTCCAACTGAACACAGTGCAAGTACATACCTTGACAGAAATATAGTATGTTGCGTGTACTGTACAGAAACACCCCTCTTTTCGGATGCATTCAAGTGTAGAGTGTAGCTAACTAAACAAATCAAGAAGACAGCAGGGCCAGCTATTATATTGTTTGCACCCTGCTGCAACAAAAGAGACGTACTGACGTAGCACTGACAGTCTACCATACGACAAAAAAGAAACAGGTGAAAACTCCATGCGAACGAGAAGCCAAAAAGCACAGTACGTACGTATACAAAAGCGACAGGGCAACGAAAGAGAACGAGCATGCAATATATGATAAGAATTAAGAAAACAGGACTGTACATCTAAAGAGGAGTTCCGACGCTACGTTCGGAAAGGTGGGCGCTGCTTATTCTTATGCCTATAATCGCCCCTCGGCGCTGAAGCCGCGTGTAGGTTTTTTGTGTTGTGGTGTAGAGGAGGAAAGTGCAGGGTTCTCGGCTCCAGTGTCTTGGGATAGAGAACGGCTCTTCCTCTTCCTCATACGTAGCAAACGCCTCCCAGAGCAGACAAGCGCAGGGCTGTCTGGTGGGAGAAGAAAAGGACGGAGAGAATTCTCCCTTCGTCGCTTCAAGTGACACAGCGCTGCGTTGACTCAGACCCAGGACGTCCAACCCTCGTACATCAGCGCTAGATTGTCCAAGCTCGTCGCCTCATGCACCATCCACTCCACCTGCAATCCACAGCACACGTACTGTATGCAGAGGCAGTTAGAACAGAGGGGTGGAGGGAGATCGCACCTGCTCCTGTACACTGGCCTTTCTGGCGCTGTCCGGGTCTCTTCCTTCCAGTTTCTGTCTCACTCTCTTCCATATGTTCATCGCCTGTGCATTCCTCTCCTCTTTCCCACTTCGACGCCCCGCCTTCTCAACACTGCTCTTCGCTTCCGCCGAAGCCGCAGCTTGGCTTTGAAGAAGCAGCAGCTCGTCGTACACTCTGTAAACACACAAATATGCAACCTCTTTGCCCTTTGACTTCCAAGCAACCGCAACCACAGAGCCAGTAATGCGCATTCATACCGTCTACGGTAGAATAAAGACAGTCTCTTACAGGTCCAAGTTGGTCAGAGTACGTAGGAGTGCGTGGAGTGGGGCCTGCAAGTCTCCGCACTGCTTCTTCTCACCGATGAGACGCAGACACGAGGCCACGGTCTCGATGAACTCCTTGTACTTTGCCACGTACGCAGAAAAGCGCCCATTCGCACAACCGCGCTGCTCCTCCATCTAGGTACGTAGGTAAAGTACTTACGTATTGTACGCAAGTGTACAGCTTTGAGTTTGTAGTTGACTCACCCTGGCCAGTGTCTTCAGCAGATATCTCATCTCCAGCATCATGCGATGATGTGCGCCCAGTGTGGCTCGTACTGACTGAGCACTTCGCTCCAGCTCCGTCTGTGCACCCGACAATAGGCCAAATACTACGTGGTGCTTCGCGTGCAAAATGAGTAGTAGGTCAGGTGGTACCTGAGTCCTGTGAGCGGCCTGCGTGAGGAGCTGTCGTTGTTGGAGGAGGCGGTGGAGAGCGTCTCCGCCCACTTCCTCCAAGGCCAGCGTCTGCTCCAGCTCGTGCTGCTGCTGCATCGACACCTTCAGCTCCTCCTCGCAACTTATCGCCTTCTCCACCCACTGCACCAGCTCTCTCACACCCGCCCCCAGTGCATCTCTGCATACACACACATACCCATCTACTACATACAAAGCGGAGGTTGGAGCATTAAAACAGCACTAGGGCCTTTCACTTCCAATGCTCTGCCTTGCTCCCACGCGCGAAGGTTTGTTCGCGTGGTGGGAGGCACGTGTGTAGCGCCCTAGTGGGTGTCTGCGTACTTGTTGTCGAGCCAAGGCCGGCTGAGTTCTTGCAGTCGAATGCGGAAGAGGCTGGAGGTGGAGTCAGCGAGGAGGCGCTGGGAGCGATGGGCGCCGTAGACAGTGGCGAGGAGGGCGGCGCCGAGCAAGTGCGCACCCGCCGCAGCCTCCGTGGCCGCCGCCGCCCAGTCCACCAGAGGGTCGTACACGAAGGCCTCCAGCAGCGTCAGCAGCGTCTCCCGCCCCCCGCGCAGCACCCGCAGCACGTCCTCGCACGACAGCCGAAACACCCCCTGCAACAGGCCGTGCTGTTCCAAGCAGAGCTAACCAAGAGCATCATTCCTCACTTCCACTCCCGTTGGCCCCAGCGCAGTCTTCATGTTCGGGGTCATACGGAAAGGCACAGTCTCCGGCACTCTCAAGTTGCGGCCCTTCTCAAAGCAGATGTTGTAGTCGATGTGCACCATCTGGAAAAGCAGGCTCAGCATATTACACAGCATGTACAATAAGCTAGCAATCTCTAGCTTACACGGCCTTACGTCGCCGCTGTGGAGAGAGACGAGGACGTTGTCCAAATGTCGATCGCCCAGGCCGATCACATAACCCACGGCCGACATGACAGCCACGGACTTGGAGTAACGCTCAGTCACACGCCACCAACCTTCAGCGTCCTCACTCCCACACCACAACTCCCTGCAACACACTCACCACTATAACACCAGTCTCACTAACACCAAGAACCTTCCCCCACGTAACGGAAGTACATAAATTTGCGTATGTACAGTGCATACTTG
Source organism: Epsilonema sp. ZAB3_2 (assembly GCA_030247985.1). NCBI lineage: Eukaryota > Metazoa > Nematoda > Chromadorea > Desmodorida > Epsilonematidae > Epsilonema > Epsilonema sp. ZAB3_2. Next base: position 27,951 of record JASAMW010007294.1, read on the forward strand.
GCCAACAAGTCTTTCGGCGTTTCAGCCATCAGCTCACACAGGACAGATTTCAACACAGCCACCGGCCATTTATTTCGGTTGTCCAAGTCTTTTACACCCTGCAACACAGGCCGTAAACATGCAAGGAACACCGAACAACTTGGCTATTGATGCGCAGTATATCTACCACTCTCTCTAGCGCGGGTGCCAACTTTCCATAGTAGAGCTCGCTCGGACGAGAAATAGCCGCATTCTGACCGGATGCCTGCAACGCACCATGCACACAGTACGTGCGTATGTATTCACTCACATTGCTTACGCACGTGCACATCTGCTGATAACAGATGGATAGATTGGTTTTAAAAATCGCACCTCTTTTTGCCTCATTTGCCACTTTCGATAGAGACTGAAAAGGGGTGTAGCTCCTTCTACCCACTGGATGAGACCTGCTCGACCACCCAAAGGAGTCACCGAATAATGACGAGCCGAATACCCTCCTCCGTCGCTACACCTACGTGCACACATACTTATTTACACGTAGCACGTATGTACAGCTGCGACGACTACTGCTCGGAAAAGTACAGTAATGAGTACAAAACGTACGAACTTGTTTCCTTCGGAAAGCATCATATTGCAGATGCGCAGGAACTGCATAATCCTCTCATCCAGATGCAAATCTTCCTGGCCTTTGAATAGGTACGCATATCTAAAGAAAGCTCAGTTATTCACTTACTACTATTGACTGCACGCAGTGTATGTGTATGCAACTCAACTGTTTTCCGTCGGACGCAACGAAGATGAGCTTCTTGGGTCGCGTCTTGGTGGGAAGAATGGCGATGGGTCTGGCTACGGCGTGAATGCGCAAGGAGTTCTCTCTGCCCGGCAGCGGAATGCGCGGAGCACGCAGAGCCACTAACACCGGACTCACATCCGCCATATCCAACCACAAACTCCCCCGCTTACTCGCCCGCTGACTCAACATGCTCAACAGCTGCAAGCAGCAAGAACAGATAAGGCGAAAGAGAGTGAGTGCGTGAGCAGAGCACCCACTTGCTGAAAGGGTTTCCAGGCTTCCTCCGGCTTGGATGGGTCCGTACGGTAGGACTGGATGGCAGAGTGCAGCAGGGGCGTCACCTCTCGCTCGAACCACAGCTCGTTCCGCGTCTCTCCCCCCTTCGTCGTCTGATCTATCAGCGTCTCCAAACTTGCAAACACCTGCAACACCCACGCCCATCCATATGAACAGCGTCACACTCAGCTATAGGCTTTCCATTCGCTTACCATTTGAGTGTAAACTGACGTCTTCTCGGTGACCAGCTGCTCCTTCTCGGCTGAACTGAGATAGCGATTCTTCCTCGTCTTTTCCGTCTCCTCCGCCAATCTTCTCAAATTCCTGACAAGGGACATAGAGATGATACACAGACACCCACATGTTTCATGAGAGAAAAGCCAGAGGCTCACTTTCCCATCTCGTGCTGCAGTTGCGTGAGTACGGTGTGCCATTTCTCTTCGCGCAGCTGAGTAATGCGGCCCAGCTCCCTGACGAAGAGACGAACGTCCCGGATCAGCTCCGCCTCCTTCTCTGCGATGGCGTTCACCAGGCGCAGGCACGAAGCCTGCATCAGCGTCTGATCTACAACACACACCTTCCCGCCTCCCTATCATCCACTACGTGCGCTGTGTAGAGGACGTGCCTCCTCTTGCGAAAGTCGGAAATAAACTGTCGAAAGGCCGACTTTTCGCTGATCTTCTTCTAGTCGTTAGGAAAGAAATGCATTCGGGTGTGCATACAGCTCAAGTAGCGGCTAAAACCGGCTAGCTGTCATGATCAAAAGGGGAAATTGTGTGACTGAGGTCATCCGAGTGTGTAGTCAAATGGTTAAGGCGCTCGGCTGGAACTCGAGAGGTCCAGGGTTCGACTCCCTGGCACATTCGGCAAATTTTCCTTCTCGACTCGATAGTGCGTATAGGCAGATAGAGATTGGAACGGGGGCATACCGGCGGCAGACGTGGCGTCGTCGTCGTCCTCTTCCGTCTCCCGCGTCTGCGTGGAGGGAGGTGGGAAGAGGGGAAGGCGGACTTCCTGCGCTCCGATGACGGCGGGAAAGGCGAGGGTCTCGGGCGCTTGCAGCGCCATGCGCTCGAGGAGCAGATACAGCGTCTCCCTCACCACCAGGGACGGGTGATTGAGTCGGGCGAAGAGCTGGGGACTGACGCTGGCCCAGCGCAGAGCCGGCGTCCGCTCGAACTCCTCCTGCAGCGACGGCGCCAGGTAGTCCACGTGCTTCACCAGCAGACGCAGCAGCCGCAGAGTCCCCGTCACTGTCGCCGTCGTGTTCTACCACGTCCAAGCACACCATTATGACACAGGGAAAATACACAGTCATTGCGAAGGCCTGCGGTACAGTACTTACCGCTGTGGCGAATCGGAGATAGGTGAAGTAGGCCAAAGCTGCGGAATCGTAAAACATGAAGAGTCGCCGGTTGGCCCTATCCCAAATCTCCACCAAAGTGTCCAGGTAGTTGGGGTTCAGTTGCGGACACGCAGCCTGCATCTGACCCACCAATTCTTCCTGTGTCCGCTGCAACAAAGCACCCCACCACAGTCACAACCACAGCATTGTCAACATCAACTCTGGGTTGCTCGTCACGTGCCACTTACGGCTGTTCCGTCATTCGACTTCAAAGAAGATACGAGACCGACGACCGCTTCTTTCGCCTCGTCGGACGCCTGCAACACACAGCCGCACTGGTGCCAACACATACGTACAAATGTTATACCGTGTGACACAGTAGCCATCCTTACAGAAGCAGCCGCTTCCCGCACAACCGCCAATTCATCAGCAGACAGCAGGACGTGCTCCTCTCGACTGCAAAGGGAAAGGAACACATAGGCAAGGAGAAAAGGAGTGGATCAAGTAGAAGGCTCACCTGGATCCTTCTACCGCCTTCTTCCCCAGCTTTGTAGGCCCAGTCGGCGAGAGCGCGCTGTGCCTTACTCATTTCCGGACAGATATGAGCCGACAAGGTGAACAGAGCTCCGACCACGTTGCTCGAGTCCAGAGGCACCAGGTAGTTCTCTGCAAGCAAACAGCACAACGTTCACTGCTGTACTACAGTAGCATCTGCCTGTGTCGTACATACCGGCGAGACTGAGTTGCCTCTTCGAGCAGTCCGACCAGCAGGGTGTTGTCCTGTTGGTGCAGGTCTCCCTCCGAGCTCCTTGGAAGCCGACATCCAATTGGCTAGCGACAGGAGCGCTCTGGACAGCTCGCCTCTCATGCCGCCCTGTCCGCTCTCCAGACTCCTTTGAGCCAGGCGTCGACTGACTCCGCCCAGCAGTCCGTTGTCGCCTCCGCCCGGGAGGACGCCCGGAGCAGACGCGTCCAGCTTCCGCACCTCCGCGCGCGTTAACAGCCGGTATCCCTCGCGCTCTGCGCCGCCCACCAGCAGCAGCTTGGCCAGATGGCGAGCGATAGGGAGCCAGCGACCCGCCGGCCTGCTGCTCCCCCAGCACACAGCACTCCGACAGCACAGCGGAGGAGGCGGAGGCCGGAGCGGAGAGGCCGAGATGGCGCAGGAGCAGGCGGCCGGCCAGGACCACGTTGCGTCCCTTGCGCGCCACCCGCGACGCGTCCAGCAGCAGAGGCGACGAGTCCACGCCCGCCCACTTGCACAGCGTCGCCAGCAGCGCCTGCGACACGCCCGCACCACCCTCCACACTGAACAGCGCCGCCTCGGGCTCCGGAGCAAGATGAGAGCGCGTGAGACGACGCAGAACTTCCAAATCCAGAGGCAGCGTCGCAGGAGCCCCACACCACAACGCCACCTTCTCCTCCTCCACCAACGCTTGCTCCAGCTTCTCCAAACCCCTACGCGAGACAAAAACACACAGAAGCTCTTCGCATTTACTATAGCTTCTACACTGTTATCAAGCAATTACGTAGGAATATCA
>JASAMW010007298.1:0-13933 GCA_030247985.1 Epsilonema sp. ZAB3_2
TAAAGGCTAAAAAACACGTGCTTTAGACCTAAAAATATGCCTCTGCACCCCCCTCAAAACAGAAAAAATGCCCCATGGCATACAGCCCCACACAGGACCTCTCAATTTTTGCATGGGGCTACCGGTAAGTATGTACCTGTATAGCATTCGATAAGCGATAAATTCAACCGTAAATGTTGGTATCTTCAGCCTGCACGTTCACGCTGTCGACAGCCAACACCTTAACGGCTGCCACCTGTACGTCGACGACTGCAATCCCACCGCCTGCACTTGCACACTGCAGAGCGGCGACCGCCTCCGTCAACAGGTGGTGGGCGCGGAGTGGGCTGGGTGTGCACTCTGGCGGGTCAGATGATCGGCTCGTTCGTCGCCGTCACTGACACCACCGGATGCGCCGTCAATTCTTCGGCCGCCAACAGCTTCACCCCTCACCTGCAACAACGGCGTCCTCAGCTCCGCGGCTTGTTCACCATCACACAGCCCGCCACCGCCGTCACTCGAGCCGGCATCACCTCCGTCACGTGTCCGACCAACACGAATATGTGTCCTTGATAGTGAAGGAAGAATACATTTATTACTCTACTGTACAAGTAACATACCTACATACGAATATGTACACCTACGTATATAGTGTATGTACATTACGATACAAGTAGAGTTATACCTTCCAGGCTGGTTATCAGCTACCATCGCCACCCCACATTTAAGATAAGAGGCAGACTGTATAAGACTGCTTGAGTGTGTATTGTAATAAAGCGAGAGACCAAGGTGCTTTCAAATAATGCCGCTGTGCTACCAAGGATGCCGTACTGTATGTACCTACCTAGGTGTACCTACCTACATACCTACCTATGTTATGTGCATGTGTCACTTACTTTTTCCAACCTCCTTTTTCCTTACGCGTTTAGGTCCTTTATCTAAACCATATAATGTTACCTAGTACATATGTACAGTACTCGGGGGTACGTGACACAGAGGACGATGGACGGAGCATTCGACTTCAAAAAGTGACAACAATTCTTCCAAATTCTCTAGAGTGAAAACCGCATCAAGACCGGACATGGTGTAAAAATGACAGCTGTTTTCCTCTTTGTCATTCACCTTCAGCGAAAAGGCATTATAAAAATTCCTTTTCAGTCTTTGTCTTACAAGGAGTGACAGACAGAGCGTAATTTTAAATTCTTCAAAAAATTTGATGACTGCACGCACAATGTTGTCTGTTTAGTGTTTACGTTACTTTGGTACGCAAACACAGGTACAATTTTGAAGGCACAACATTATGTACAACGATAGCGCAAGAAATATAATGGAGTAGAGGAAAACGGATATTTTCCAAAAAAAGCATTTCAAGGTGAAGTGGGTATATGTCAAGAGTAAATGAATTTCCGAACACCTTGGCTGTTTCATTCAAGTTGCCTCCAGAAATATCTCAAAAAAACTAAGGCGAAATGTAATGGAGTAGCAAATAATAACGAAGGAAAACAAAATCAAACTCATAAGATTTTCTGATAAGTTCGCGTAAAAAACAATTCTGAATGATCAGAACTTTTCCTTACTTTTCGTTGTTTTGTCTTCACGCAGCATGCAGGCAACGCAACTTGTTCTCTGATCAATTTCAAAAAGTTTTTTATTTCTCTTTTTTTAGGGTTCCGTTTTCTTGGCAGTCACACGGGCCTAATTATAAAAGAGGAAGAGCAAGAGTAGTCAACTCTTTTCTGTTTCAGACGTTTCTTGTGCCTAATCTAAGAATTAGGTTTTTGAGATATTTCTGGAGGCAACTTGAATGAAACAGCCAAGGTGTTCGGAAATTCATTTATCTTCGCCACAGACCCACTTCGCCTTGAAATGTTTTTTTTGGGAACACACATCTCCGTTTTCCTCTACTCCATTATATTTCTTGCGCTATCGTTGTACATAATGTTGTGCCTTCAAAATTGTACCTGTGTTTGCGTACCAAAGTAACGTAAACACTAAACAGACAACATTGTGCGTGCAGTCATCAAATTTTTTGAAGAATTTAAAATTACGCTCTGTCTGTCACTCCTTGTAAGACAAAGACTGAAAAGGAATTTTTGATCACTTTTTTCCGCCTAAAGGTGAATGACAAAGAGGAAAAACAGCTGTCATTTTTTACACCCCGTGTCCGGTCTTGATGCGGTTTTCACTCTTCAAGAGAATTTGGAAGAATTGTTGTCACTTTTTGAAGTCGAATGCTCCGTCCATCGTCCTCTGTGTCACGTACATACCAGTACTGTACATATGTACTAGGTAACATTATATGGTTCAATAAAGGACCTAAACGCGTAAGGAAAAAGGAGGTTGGAAAAAGTAAGTGACACATGCACATAACATAGGTAGGTATGTAGGTAGGTACACCTAGGTAGGTACATACAGTACGGCATCCTTGGTAGCACAGCGGCATTATTTGAAAGCACCTTGGGCTTGGCTATATTACAATACACACTCAAGCAGTCTTATACAGTACGTATTTTAGCTTGATGTGGGGTGGCGATGGTAGCTGATAACCAGCCTGGAAGGTATAACTCTACTTGTATCGTAATGTACATACACTATATACGTAGGTGTACATATTCGTATGTAGGTATGTTACTTGTACAGTAGAGTAATAAATGTCCTCTTCCTTCACTATCAAGGACACATATTCGTGTTGGTCGGACACGTGACGGAGGTGATGCCGGCTCGAGTGACGGCGGTGGCGGGCTGTGTGATGGTGAACAAGCCGCCGGAGCTGAGGACGCCGTTGTTGCAGGTGAGGGTGAAGCTGTTCTGTCCGCCGGCCGGAGAATTGACGGCGCATCCGGTGGTGTCAGTGACGGCGACGAACGAGCCAATCATCTGACCCGCCAGAGTGCACACCCAGCCCACTCCCGCGCCCACCGCACCCCTGTTGACGGAGGCGGTCGCCCCGTTCTGCAGTGTGCAAGTGCAGGCGGTGGGATTGCAGTCCGTCGACGTACAGGTGGCAGCCGTTAAGGTGTTGGCCGTGTTGTCGGTTCCTGACAGCGTGAACGTGCAGGCTGAAGATACCAACGTACGGTTGAATTTATCGCTTATCGAATGCTATACAGGTACATACTTACCGGTAGCCCCATGCAAAAATTGAGAGGTCCTGTGTGGGGCTGTATGCATGGGGCATTTTTTCTGTTTTTGAGAGGGGTGCAGAGGCATATTTTTAGGTCTAAAGCACGTGTTTTTTAGCCTTTAGGGCATATTTGAGGTCAAGACAGGGTTATTCTAGTACATTAGCTTATACAGTATGTAGGCATAGCTTGATGTGGGAGTGGCTATGGGTACTGTAATGCCGCGTTTATAACCCCCCTCGAATATACCCCCTAATCAGCGACTAAGCTCATTTGCCCTTCGTATATAACCCATATCACAAACCGCAAACGACAGTAAGAATCAACGTTTTTGCATTGAAAACCCGAATAGAACACCGTTTTACTTCGTTTTGCTGTAAAAAACAGTGCATCTGACAGCTTTCCTTACACTTTCAACCTGATGAACAAAAGTATGGCTTCTTGAAAAAGGCGTTACTTATGGCAATTTCTGAGGTGTTATGCGTCAGATTTCACCAGGTTTAGGTTATTGCTTCAGAAAACACCCCAAATAAGGTCAAAAATGAGCTCAGGAGGTCAAAAAACCCATGTTGGGCGCTGTTGGAAATTGCCTTCGTATATGGTAACCCCACCCCGTGTATAACCCCAATCCGTATATAACCCCCTAATCGGCCACTAACGTTTTATTAATCCCCGGGGGTTATAAACGAGGCATTACAGTAGCTTATTACCAGCTTACACAGGTTGGTTCAGCATGTCTTATACTAGAATAACCCTGTTTTAACCACGATTATGCCCTAAAACATGTACTTTTGACCTCAAAAAAATGCCTCTACACACCTCTCACAAACACTGGGGATATACACTGGGATCGCCCAGTGTATAACCCCCATCAGACCTCTCGATTTTTGTATAAATACGGTATGTATGCTACCATCATGGTTGCTCATTTGAAAGAGGAAAGTCCAAGGAAATCGGCTGATCACATTATTGCCTCAACGAAACCGACCGGCCCAGTGGTTGATTGCTAAGATACATACATATATACAGCTATATATGCAGCCCTGAAGCTTAGGTGGCCGGAATTTTGCCGTGGCCGGGTTTACCCCATAGTACCTAACCTACAGTACCTACTCTACTCATGTCGTGTACGTAATATTGGTAATACCAGGACTCCATAATAGAGAAGGACTGTGAATCTGTGAGCAAAAGCCGTGCACAGAGCTACGCCCGATAAGAGCCAAAAGCGTCCCCCAACTGGGCCCCCCGTCCCCCACCTGGGGGACGCCTTTCACCAGGTTGGGACGAAACGCATAAAGCGCCCACCAAAGAGAAACGATGCGAACACTGAAAAGACGTTGGGTGGGCGTCTCATTAGCGTCCCCCACGTGGGGGACGGCGTCCCCCAGTTGGGGGACGGGGGTCCCAGTTGGGGGACGCTTTTGGCTCTTGTCGGGCGTAGCTCTGTGCACGGTTTTTGCTCACAGATTCACAGTCCTTCTCTATTGTGGAGTCCTGGTAATACTTCCCTGTACAACGCCGAATGCAAAGCTACTAACATGTAATGTAACGTACACACGTACATAGGTAGGGTACCCAAACGCCTTACGAGCTGTAGTCGTGGTAGTTGTAGTTGTCGTTGTCGTTGATGTTGAAGTTGAAGTGCTCGTAGTTGTAACAGGCACGGGGTTCACAGTACCACATCCTCTGACAACGGAAGTGAAATGCGCTAATAGGCACACGTACGTTGGAAGACAAAATAATGGCAATCGATTAATTAGCATACTGAACTTTTAGTTCCGCTGCTCTTATGTGGTTACGCAAAGTTTGGGTCTATCTGGAAATAGAAAAATTTATCGCCAGATGAGCCCGCGCTTAAGGCACACCTAGACCGTATGTACAGTCACAACATAACGTACATACACATAGGTACCGTAGCCAGTGACTTGATTGAGTTTCTTCCCTCTCTTTTATAGGCATGACTTTAACGATTATACATAGGACCACCAAAGACGGAACCCTGACAATGAATGTGAAAAACTTTTTTTGAAATGTAATGTACATAAATCAGCATGTTGCGTTGCGTAGTACCTGCACGTGTAAACGGAACAAGGAGCAAGGACCTCAGAACGGAGAAGAAAGTTCTGATCAAGACAAATGTTTTTACTGGAATTTTGCAGAAATGGAAAGAAAATTTATTGCTTTTTATGTCTATGATGTGCCAGGACTTTTACATCCAGTAGTCTTTAAGATGCCCGGAGGGTAGCAGGCACATTGCAACAGGCGAGGTGTTCCGGAATTCATTTACTATCTTCTCGATAGCCCGCCCTTTTCGCCTTGGATAGTTTTTTGCACATATTTTTCCTGCGTTTTTTGCTTTTCTACACGGATTTTACTGTACTTGTATCGCGTTTTTTGTACATGCCCACGTCATAGTGCCATTGCATGCGCGACATAATGCGCACGCCTCAAGGAAAGTGTAAGTAAACTGTAACAGTTTACAGCCATCAGATTTTGAAGGATCTTATGTATTACGCTCTATCATTCCTGTAAAACAGGCAAATTTGAAAGGAGGAATTTTGAGGAGTTGAGGAGTTTTTCAAGGTGCGTAAATTGGTTGACTTTGTGGTTTTCCGTGGTTCTTTTGGTCCAGCTCTGTTTGTCTGTCGACCACAGTGCATTATTTACCGTCCAGTACAACACGTTACACACCCAGATAAAAGAAAATTTTGCCCATTGTAGGTAGGGTACGTACGTATGTAATACATACGGATAACCCCACCCCCCCCCCCCCCCCCCCCCCCCCCACCTGGATCAACTCACCATGAGGAATGACAAGCCCACAATGTCATAACGACAAGCCCACAATACCCTATTGTCAAAATGTCAATTGTCACAATGACAACCGGCCACCAATGTCATTATGTGGTTGTTTAGTATGTACATACATTACATAATGTACTATTAACATTAAGTGTAACCTCCGTTTAGTTAGCGAAGAATGGAGGTTTTTTTATGCACCATCTCCTAATGCCTGATGTGCTGTTTTGCATCATACCTACCTACTGTACTATGTAGGTACCTTTATCAATCAGCCTATGCATAATCTGCCTAATAGCTGATATATCTCTATTTTTTCTGCGTGCGTAGGGTTGGCTAATTTTCCTGTCTTCAATGAATTTTGAAAAAAACGGCGAAAATGGTGCTGACTGATGGACACGTTGGATGCAAAAACAGGTAAAATAAATATACAAATAAATTCCTTGAAAGGGAGCTAGCCTTTGGCTACGATCCTGAAACAAGTCCTCAATATCTTGCGCGTACTGTATCATCATTTAAATAAATAAGTAAATAAATAAATAAATAAATAAATAAATAAATAAATAAATAAATAAATAAATAAATAAATAAATAAATAAATAGAAAATAAATAAAATAATCAAATAGCCTATTCATCATCAAAAATAAGCGTTGGTGGTAATGTACGGTATGTGCTGTACACAGCTGTCGTTAGCCTTATTACAATAAATACATAGCATGAACAGGTAGGTACTAGGTACAGTAGTAGCCTACATTTTTTGTAGCCATGACCAAAACTGAACTACTGCAACTTCATGACAAAGCGGCTGAGTTTGTTGAAACGTTGTGGGGAAATGCTATGCACGAATTTCACGAATTCTACCGCGCAAAACCTATGAAATATTGGAAGAAAATACGGAACAACTCAAAAAACAGACATTTGATGAAAAAATACGTCAAAAATAATCATGGACATGCTGCATGTCCCATCAATGGTAAATACAAAGTATGGAAATTGACTTGGTCGACATTATGTACATACATACAATGCATATTTTGTAAAATGCCTATATAAAACAATGTAAAGTGCGACTCGTACTCCATTTACATTTTTTCTCTAGGAACTACGTAAGCGACGTACATAGAGCACAGCGGTCAAAATTTCCACGGCTAACTTTTGCTCGCATTGCCAATAAAAAAACCGCTTCCCTCACGCCTCCTCTGTGTCGAGGTATCGCCGATTTCCTTCAGTACTAAAATCGTCAAATTGGGCGTGGACCATTGGGCAATTCTAAACCTCGCAAATGCCCGATATAAATCAAAAGTGGTAGAAATATGCATACTGTACGTGAAGAAAACGATAAAAATGGGCATCGGGCGTACAGGGTCGTGGGGTGTCGTGCTTTGCGTGGTTTAGCGTCTGCCAAATGTCAACGAAATTTCAGTACTGAAGGAAATCGGCGATATCCCGCCACTGAGAGCACCAAGACGCAAGCGGTTTTTTATTGCAATGCGAGCAAAATTTAGCCGTGGAATTTTTGACCGCTGTGCTCTACGGTACATACATACATACATACATACATACATACATACATACATACATACATACATACATACATACATACATACATACATACATACATACATGTTCATATACTACGTTACGTACGATTTTTCTGTAGGCTGTATCAGCGGCTTATTTTTCTCCGCAAACCTTGTAAACGGAACAAAATTTCCGCCAACTTCACCGTTTGGAGATACCAGACTTCACCTGAGCGCTTCCAGTCTTATGCCTACTGATGTCAACCTGTATTTCGCAGACTTCTACTGCAACTTCAGCAAGCATTACGTGACACTGGTGGGCTGCGTTCCAGGTTCGGAAACGGACGCATTTTGCTCGAGAGAACTGGTTAAAGCGTGGATCAGGTGGGAAAATTGCATGGAGGGAGACTGAGGAAGGCTAGGTTGGGAAGCGACGACCCATACGACGCATTTGTGTGGCCCTATTGACGCCGAAGGAATGACATAAGGGCCAAAATTTTTGTGGCCCTATTGACGTAGTTTTGGCCCTTATGGCTCATGTGGCCCTAATGACACGTAATCTTCCAGGCAAGCGCCGTTTTTGAAGATATGGAACGGTATGAATTTCTAGCATACCGTAGTATACGTGCCGTATAGTACTACTGTATGTTGTAGTTACTGTAGTAGTGCTGTCAATTTTGAACTACTACATAATGGCATAGTGTTCGTAACGTACGTGCATAGGGTATGTACGTAACGTGCGTACGTAGGTACACAACACACATGCATGCAGCTTGCCTTGCTTCCTCAATGCACATTTTTTTTCAAACAAGCTGAAACTGGATAATAACCCTTTTCTCTGCGTCATTAGGACCAAACAAGGACACCGTTCGTTTTGGGTGACGGGGATGGTCAGGCGTCAAACAGTAGTGTGGGTGCAATATTTTCACACTGAAGATGTTTCCATAGCCGATGGAAGGTTTACTACCGTTGCCTGTAAAGGTCCGGTTGCGACAAATGGCCGTCGACCCAATAATTCGCAATGCCTCATTTGCAATTTGTGATAGAATGAATTTATGTACAGGCTAGTTCTATAACATTACACACGTACACACTTTACCGTATCTATTGTATGTGCATGGGTAATTTACGATATGCGATAACGCGATTGGGTTGGTCGATAGTGACCCCGAACACACCCCCAACCCCCACACGAACACGCAAAAAAACAGCGACAACACAACACCCGGCATGTAATGAAAGTATGCATCGTGTCTGCCGGGTCGTCGACGTCATTTTGCTGTCATTAGGGCCACATGAGCCATAAGGCCAAAACTACGTCAATAGGCCCACAAAAATTTTGGCCCTTATGTCATCCCTTCGCGTCAATAGGGCCCACATGCTCTCCCTCGTCGCTTCCCAACCTAGCCTTCCTCAGTCTCCCTCCATCAATTTTCCCACCTGATCCACGCTTTAACCAGTTCTCTCGGCAAAATGCGTCCGTTCCGACCTGACGCAGCCCCCAGTCACGATGCTTGCTAGTCAGTAGAAGTCTGCAAATACAGGTTGCTCAGTAGGCATAAGCTGGAGCGCTCAGGTGAAGTCTGGTATCTCCAAACGGTAATTGGCGGAAATTTTGTTCCGTTTACAAGGTTTGCGGAGAAAAATAAGCCGCTCTACAGCCTACAAAAATCGTACGAACGTAGTATATGACATGTATGTATGATATTATGTATATAATGTATGTATGTATGTATGTATGTATGTATGTATGTATGTATGTATGTATGTATGTATGTATGTATGTATGTACCGTAGAGCACAGCGGTCAAAAATTCCACGGCTAAATTTTGCTCGCATTGCAATAAAAAACCGCTTGCGTCTTGATGCTCTCAGTGGCGAGATATCGCCGATTTCCTTCAGTACTGAAATTTCGTTGACATTTGGCAGACGCTAAACCACGCAAACCACGACACCCCACGACCCTGTACGCCCGATGCCCATTTTTATCGTTTTCATCACGTAGGGTATGCATATTTCTACCACTTTTGATTTATATCGGGCATTTGCGAGGTTTAGAATTGCCAATGGTCGATGCCCAATTTGGCGATTTTAGTACTGAAGGAAATCGGCGATACCTCGACACAGAGGAGGCGTGAGGGAAGCGGTTTTTTTATTGGCAATGCGAGCAAAAGTTAGCCGTGGAAATTTTGACCGCTGTGCTCTATGTACGTCGCTTACGTAGTTCCTGAGAAAAAATGTGAATGGAGTACAAGAGTCGCACTTTACATTGTTTTATATAGGCATTTCACAAAATATGCATTGTATGTATGTATACATAATGTCGACCAAGTCAACTTCCATACTTTTTATTTACCATTGATGGGACATGCAGCATGTCCATGATTATTTTTGACGTATTTTTTCATCAAATGTCTGTTTTTTGAGTTGTTCCGTATTTTCTTCCAATATTTCATAGGTTTTGCGCGGTAGAATTCGTGAAATTCGTGCATAGCATTTCCCCACAACGTTTCAACAAACTCAGCCGCTTTGTCATGAAGTTGCAGTAGTTCAGTTTTGGTCATGGCTACAAAAAATGTAGGCTACTGTACCTAGTACCTAACCTACCTGTTCATGCTATGTATTTATTGTAAAGGCTAACGACAGCTGTGTACAGCACATACCGTACATTACCACCAACGCTTATTTTTGATGATAGGCTATTTGATTATTTTATTTATTTCCTATTTATTTATTTATTTATTTATTTATTTATTTATTTATTTATTTATTTATTTATTTATTTATTTATTTAAATGATGATACAGTACGCGCAAGATATTGAGGACTTGTTTCAGGATCGTAGCCAAAGGCTAGCTCCCTTTCAAAGAATCTACTTTATAACCCCCGGGTGTAGTCGCCGATTCGAGGGGGGTTATACACGAGGGGGTTATACATAACCAAGCAAAATGTGCAGAATCATCACCAACATGCTTATTTTGCTTTATCTGCGCTTACGCGTTTAAAAAATTTTGGTTAGAGGGGGGATAAAAATCGTTAGTCACCAAATAGGGGGGGGGGGGGGGTTATACACGAGGGGGGGGGGGTTATATTCGAAGGGGGGTTATACACGAAGCTTTACATATTTGTATATTTATTTTACCTGTTTTTGCATCCACGTGTCCATCAGTCAGCACCATTCTCGCCGCTTTTTTTAAAATAAATTGAAGACAGGAAAATTAGCCTACCCTACGCACGCAGAAAAAATAGAGATGCATATATCAGCTATTAGGCAGATTATGCATAGGCTGATTGATAAAGGTACCTACTGTACCTACATAGTACAGTAGGTAGGTATGATGAAAAACAGCACATCAGGCATTACCATGGAATCTCCGCCCCTCCCGCCCCGCCCCCCCGCACAAAAACCCGCCCGCGCTGCGCGCTCTATCCCACAGCGTTGGACAGTTGCGAAATGCGCGCCAAATTCTAGTCCGCTTCTTTCGCAACTGTCTACGCGCGCGCCGCACTACACGCGGCGCATAACAGCGCCCGGATTTTTTCGTGTGTCTATAAGGGCGGAGGTGGGTAAGTATTTTCTCAGAATTTGAGAGCATGGTGCATAAAAAAACCTCCATTCTTCTCTAACTAAACGGTGGTTACACGTACCTACATACTAAACAACCACATAATGACATTGGTGGCCGGTTGTCATTGTGACAATTGACATTTTGACAATAGGGTATTGTGGGCTTGTCGTTATGTAGCATTGTCGGCTTGTTCATTATCCTCATTGTGAGTTGATCCATTTGGGGGGGGGGGGGGGGGGGGGGGCTTATCCGTATGTATTACGTACGACGTACCCTACCTATACAATGGGCAAAATTTTCGCTTATCTGAGTGTATCAACGTGTCCAAACTGTACTGGACTGTAGATCAGCACTGTGGGTCAACAGACAAACAGAGCTGGACCGAAAGAACCACGGAAAACCACAAATTCAACCAATTCACGCACCTTGAAAAACTCCTCAACTCCTCAAAATTCCTCCTTTCAAATTTGCCTGTTTTACAGGGAATGATAGAGCGTAACACATAAAGTCCTTCAAAATCTGATGGCTGTACACTGTTACATTTACTACACTTTCCTTGAGGCGTGCCGCATTATGCTCGCGCATGCAATGGCACTAGGACGTCGGCAGTACAAAAACGCGATACAAGTACAGTAAAATCCGTGTAGAAAAGCAAAAAACGCAGGATAAATATGTGCAAAAAACTATCCAAGGCGAAAAGGGCGGGCTATCGAGAAGGTCGTAAATGAATTCGGAACCCCTCGCCTGTTGCACTGTGCCTGCTCCCTCCGGGCATCTTAAAGACTACTGGATGTAAAAAGTCCTCGCACATCATACGACGAAAAAAAGCAATAAATTTTTCTTTCCATTTCTGCAAAATTCTCAGTAAAAACATTTTTCTTGATCAGAACTTTTTTTTTTCCGTTCTGAGGTCCTTGCTCCTTGTTTCCGTTTACACGTGCAGGTCCCAACGCAACATGCTGATTTACGTATGTACATTGCCTTTCAAAAAAATGTTTTCACATTCATTCGTCAGCCCTTCCGTCTTTTGGTGGTCCTATGTATAATCGTAAAGTCATGCCTATAAAAAGAGAGGGAAGAAACTCAATCAAGTCACTGGCTACGGTTACTATTGTATGTACGTTATGTATCTAACTGTACATACGGTCTAGGTGTGCCTTAAGCGCGGGCTCATCTAGCGGCGATAAATTTTTCTATTTCCAGATAGACCCAAAATTTGCATTAACCACATAAGAGCAGCGAAACTAAAAGTTCATTGTATTAATCCAGTCAATTCCATTTATTTTTGTCTTTCCAACGTACGTGTGCCTATTAGCGCATTTCACTTCCGTTGTCAGAGGTGGTACTGTGAACCCCGCCTGTTACAAACTACGAGCACTTCAACTTCAACATCAACGACAACGACAACGTACAACTACCACGACTACAGCTCGTAAGGCGTTTGGGGTACCCTACCTATGTCCATGTGTACGTTACATTACATGTTAGTAGCTTTGCATTCGGCGTTGTACAGGAAGTGTACCCAACTCCACGAATCAAGAAAGACTGAATCTGTGAGCAAAAAGCGTGCACAGAGCTACGCCCGACAAGAGCCAAAAGTCGGGTTCCCCCGATGGGACCCCCGTTCCCCCAACTGGGGGACGCCGTCCCCCACGTGGGGGACGCTGATGAGACGCCCACCCAACGTCTTTTCAGTGTTCGCATCGTTTCTCTTTGGTGGGCGCTTTCGTTTCGTCCCAAACTGGTTAAAGGCGTCCCCCAGGTGGGGGACGGGGGGCCCAGTTGGGGAAGCTCTTGGCTCTTATCGGGCGTAGCTCTGTGCACGGCTTTTGCTCACATATTCACAGTCCTTCTCTATTATGGAGTCCTGGTATTACCAATATTACGTACACCGACATGAGTAGAGTAGGTACTGTAGGTTAGGTACTATGGGGTAAACCCGGCCACGGCAAAATTCCGGCCACCTAAGCTTCAGGGCTGCATATATAGCTGTATATATGTATGTATCTTAGCAATCAACCACTGGGCCGGTCGGTTTCGTTGAGGCAATAATGTGATCAGCCGATTTCCTTTGGACTTTCCTCTTTCAAATGAGCAACCATGATGGTAGCATACATACCGTATTTATACAAAAATCGAGAGGTCTGATGGGGGTTATACACTGGGCGATCCCAGTGTATATCCCCAGTGTTTGTGAGAGGTGTGTAGAGGCATTTTTTTGAGGTCAAAAGTACATGTTTTAGGGCATAATCGTGGTTAAAACAGGGTTATTCTAGTATAAGACATGCTGAACCAACCTGTGTAAGCTGGTAATAAGCTACTGTAATGCCTCGTTTATAACCCCCGGGGATTAATAAAACGTTAGTGGCCGATTAGGGGGTTATATACGGATTGGGGTTATACACGGGGTGGGGTTACCATATACGAAGGCAATCTCCCAACAGCGCCCAACATGGGTTTTTTGACCTCCTGTAACCTCATTTTTCGCCCTTATTTGGGGTGTTCTCTGAAGCAATAACCTAAACCTGGTGAAATCTGACGCATAACACCTCAGAAATTGCCATAAGTAACGCCTTTTTCAAAAAGCCATACTTTTGTTCATCAGGTTGAAAGTGTAAGGAAAGCTGTCAGATGCACTGTTTTTTACAGCAAAACGAAGTAAAACGGTGTTCTATTCGGGTTTTCAATGCAAAAACGTTGATTCTTACTGTCGTTTGCGGTTTGTGATATGGGTTATATACGAGGGCAAATGAGCTTAGTCGCTGATTGGGGGGGTATATTCGAGGGGGGTTATAAACGCGGCATTACAGTACCCATAGCCACTCCCACATCAAGCTATGCCTACATACTGTATAAGCCAATGTACTAGAATAACCCTGTCTTGACCTCAAATATGCCCTGTGTGGTGCTCTTCGTTCAGTTACGTATTGCTATTTTTGCTGA